>CAEFZX010017610.1:0-28964 GCA_903066825.1 Alfaro cultratus
TCCCACCGTAACCTCGTGTTGGGTCTCATTGTCGAAACGGGGGTTTCAACCTTGCAAAACCTTTAAAACAACCCCGTATAAAATCTTTTTTTTTTTTTTTTTTTTTTTTTTTTTTTTTTTTTCCCTCTTGAGAACAAAGAAATTTAAAAACTTTCTCACCTTTCTGTGTGATTGTGACTGAGTAACAAATGAACTCTTGTTTCCCTCTCTCAGAGGAGCAGTTTAAGGTGGAGACCAGGACGATCGCTGTCGACTTTGGCAGACTGGATATTTACTCCAAAATTGAGGAAGGACTGGCTAATCTGGAGATTGGTGTTCTTGGTAAGAGCTGGTTTGTTTTGTTCCTCATTTATTTCTCTGTCAGTTTACTCTCGTAGTGCAGTATCTGTCGATATTTATCCATTCTTTGTGTAACTTTTCTTAACTCTCCTTTTTAATTAGGGTTTTTTTTAATATAAATGATTATATCCTGGATCCCAAATGGATGATTTTGAAAATCTGTATTTAATATCAGATAATCGTCACAGCTTCAAATGTCCAGTCCAGAAAAATCTGTACTTTTACTGTCTTCCCTTCAAGTCCATCACAACAAACTCCCTCTATTAACGCACCAACCGTGTTATTTGATCTGTGTTTTCCGCTTTTATACAAATCGGATGAATGTTGGGGATCCGATCTTTGATGCATAAAGGGAGAAAAATCCCTCGAGTCCTTTTGTTGTTTTTATGAAACGCCTTCGAATCCAGCAGCAGCAAATCCTCTTCTTTTAGCCTGCATGTTATGATTCTTTAGAAATATTCTTTTTAATCCTAATCGCAAGTCTCCCTGCTGATGTGGGAGAAACACAAAATTGAGACGATTGAATCTGGAAACGTGTATAATTTTGACATTATAACTTGCAGGAATCCCAGAGAGACGCCAAAGATTAAAACGTCTCCCATAAAACAAACAAACAAAAAAAATAATGCAATTGAAAAAGTTGACAATCTCTTGCTCTGTTCTCTTTTTAGATATTGCTAAATCTTCATAAAGTGTTGAAGCCTGACATGTTCCACAGAGAGAAGCTTAGCTTAGCTTTACTTTTGTAAACTTTGGGGTTTGTGTTTTATGCTGTTAGTTACATTGTGAATGTTGCTGAATGAGGGGCTGGGATTGTCTTTAAATTGATTTTGGATCAGTTTATTTGGGTCATGGCACCATGTTTTCTTCCATCCATACCCTCTCAATCAGGTATTATGACCGTTTGACCAGAGACCTAAAATCTCATACCTACTTTTTGCACGTTTTTAAGGGGGACAAAAAATAAAACTGCACTACCTCTTGAAATCATCCAGAAACATTTCAACAAACCTTTATTTTTCTGTCGCTTTAACAACATCCCCGGGGTCAGTTGTGTGTGTGCGTGTGCGTGTGTATGCTTGCCTAGTGGTGACGTTGGCCATACATCTACAGAGTTCACGCTGTACTTTCCAGCTGAACATTTAAGGAACTCTTTGTTCTTTTTATGATTCCAGTTTTGCTCCACTGGTTGCAAGGTGTGGCTGTCTGCTGTTTTGTGAATCCCTTCCCTTTGCTTGCTGGCGTTTGCTGCCACCTTGTGGTTGATGAAAATGATTTTTTATTTTTTTTTATTATTTTTTTTGACTCTGAAGCTCTAACGTGTTTTATGAACACAGTGGATTAATTTTCTGCTCTTTTCCCCCCTCCCCCTCTTTCTGTCAACAGTTAATAATGTAGGTGTTTCCTACCCCTACCCTGAGTACTACCTCCACATTCCTGATCTGGAAAATGTGAGTAAATCTGTTTTCCTGATGGGGAGAGGGGGATATCCTGAAATCGAGTAATTTTATTTTTTTTTCTCTTTAAACAAATACCTCTTTAATATATTTTTTCTAAACTCTGAACTTGAACATACTTTCTCTGCGTTTCAGTTCATCACAAACACCATCAACATCAACATCACCTCGGTGTGCCAGGTGAGGATTCTGCTCCATTTTTCTTTTTTGCTAATAACTATAAATTGTCCATCAGTGCTGCCACCCAAAGCCAACCTGTTGCTTTTGCCTTCCATACTTTCCTTTTCCTCTACTTCCCTCCCCTCCTCCTCTTCTTGCTCTTCCCACCGTGGTACCTGCAGTGTCTCGGTTGTTCCCAAAGCAACGGTGGACTACACCAACGCTGTCTGTGCTCGCCACCCACGCAACGCTTTCCCTCTGCTGCTTTTTTTTTCTGTCCATCTCTCACCCCTGCTACTTTTAGTCCCTTTTTTTTTTCTTGTCATCTTTATTCTCCTGCTATTGTTTGTTTGCAGTTATTAATACTGACTGAACTTATTGTGTTTTTGTTTTGTTTTCTAGATGACTCGCCTGGTGCTGCCCAAAATGGTAGAGAGGTGAGTTGTTGGGGCTTCCATGTTTTGCGACATGACTGCAGTCAAACAGCAGAGTGATGGAGTGAGGCACACACACGCCTCGGCTAGGATCTCCACAAATGATTATCTTGTGAGAGGAATGACACTTTTCATTAGGAAGTGGGATGAGAAATTAGTTTTTCTTCTTCTTCTTCTTTTCCCCATCACTGCATCTCTTTCCTTCTCCTCTTTTGTTCGCAATGCTGACAAGCTTTCAATTCACACAAAGTGCTCTTCCCACCCGATTGGCTGCTCCGTTCCCATGTGATTCCCGCCGGCCAATGGAAACTGAGGCACATTTGGTGCCGTGTGAGGCTCTAGCGTCTTGACTACATCACTGCAGCAACAGGCTGCCATGGCAACGCACACAGGCCACTACCATCCCGTCTCTCTGTGTGCACGTGTGTGTGTGTGTGTGTGTGTGTGTGTGTGTGTGTGTGTGTGTGTGTGTGTGTGTGTGCGCACGCATGCAGGATTAACTTTCTGTGGAATTTGCCATAATTGTCAAAATGTATTAATAAAGAAGTTTGCTTCTGAGGAAGAAATGTGATGCGCAGCATGATTTCCTGTTTTATCTGTGCTGTGCTGGATTCCTACAGTCTGAAAATATCTAGAATTTAGGTATAATTTATTATAGAAATAGTGGGGGAAATTAGCATTTTCAGACTTTATTCTCCGCTCCATCTTCTAAAAGTTCTGCTCATTCTGAGTATTTATTTTTCTTTCTGTTGTTCTGCTCTTTCTGAATTTACTGATTGAACTTTTGTTTCTCTCTCAGATCTAAAGGCGTCATCCTCAACATCTCCTCTGCCAGCGGCATGTATCCCGTCCCTCTGCTCACAGTCTACTCTGCAACCAAGGTATGCGCTTAATCTGTTGTTGTTGGCACCTCTGGTAGGGATTTGAAATCATTAAAATCACCTAATGCAGCAGTAACATTATGTCACACAAAAACATAATAATATCCAGACTCATAATGTCTGGATATTAGTCTGGATATTTGGTGTGCATTCATTTACTGGAGCGAAAATATCACACGAGTCGGATGATCAATAACCAGATGTAGCCACTGTCACAAACCATGACAGGAAGTAGTTTGGGGATCATGTTGTGTTTTTAGTGACATATCACATGAACAAACTTGTTAAAGTGTGATTTTAATTCCATTTATTTAATGGACACAGTGCAATCGCAAAAAAATATATATTATTTTGCGACATTAATGGAATAACGACTAAGTTTTACGCACATTTTACCTCATGACGGCTTAATAATATCCCTTTAGTAGTCAAGTCTGATCATCATGAACTTTTGATAAAAAGACATTTATTTTAGGACTTTTTACACATTTTTCTACCATGGATACCAACAAATTTTGTGTAAGTAGTGGTAGGTCACTTAAAACAGTAGCTGTTTCTGCAAACTGATGTACAGCAAAATGTGTTACAACTAACTTTAGGTTAAATCCTCCAGATAAAAACAATGTCAGAGTTAAAAGAAACGACTATGAAGAATGATGTATTTTGCACTTGCCCCTTGATAAAAGTTAACTTAAAACTACACTAAATTACAGACATAAAGTAAAAACAGGCGAGGTCAAAGCGACCACTCAGCAGCATTCGGCGTGGCGATGTCTCATGGGTATTTTTAGTGCCGTACGTTCAAAATGGCTCCTTCTTCTCTGTGACTTTTTACTGCTGATGAAAAGCTTGACTGTATTTTACGCCTCTGTTCGCAGGCGTTTGTGGACTTCTTCTCCCGCGGCCTTCATGAGGAGTACAGACGGCAGGGCATCATCATTCAGGTTGGTTTGGGCCTCGTCTGCTGAGACCGGGTCACTACTTCATCTTGCATTGTACTTCTTTTTAGTTTTCCTTTTTATGAGTACGCCATGCCCAGGGAGTTTTGATGTAAAATGTTGATGTATGGAGCTGAGAAACCCATAGACATTACAGCAGTAAAGAATTTTGATTCCTTCTTGAATTTTGATCCACAACTTGTTTTTTTTTTTTTTTAAACCCCTGATGTGGTAAAATTGAAGGAGACTTAAAATGTGCAGCTTTTTAAAGTCCTGCCTCTGAAATAAAGTCTAGCTATTTTTTTTGTGTATTTTTTGACTAAAAATTATAATATATGTCATAATTTTTGCTGGACAGTAAATTTTCCCTCAAGTTATTGCAACAAACTTTTTTTCTGTGGACCATTTTCAGGTATAATAATAATAATAATAATAATAGTAATGCAAGAACACATTCTCAAAGATCAATAAATTTTAAATTCTTCTGTACATTTAACTCTGAAACTGGAAGACATTTTAGCTATCCAAAATAAGACAACAAAACAAACGACAAATAAGGTTAATCTGTAAACAAAATTGTCCTCTAAAAAAATAAAGTCTATTTGCGATCAAATCACCAGACTGAAGACTTTTGTCATCCTGTGTTCGATAGAAAGAGATGGAGAGAAAAGAGCAACGATAAATCATACAAATGGAAATTATTGGGCTATTTTTAAATTGATCATGTGGTTGAATTATTGTGACAGGCCTAAATTTGGCTCTGGGGAACCAAGAGCCAAATTTAGCATAAAACATTGTTGGTGATGGAAACACGCTTCACATAAAAGACTGAGCAGTTCAACACTGCGGTGCACTTGTGCCACCTTGTGGCCAAAGTGTGCATAAGTGTGATGTTACAAGAGATATTTTAAGTTGAACTGCCTTTTTCTGTGCTTTAATTCTGTCTTTTCTCTTTATTTATTTATTTTTTAAAGAGTGTGCTTCCCTTCTTTGTGGTAACCAAAATGACCCGCATCAGGAAGCCCACCCTGGATAAGCCCACCCCGGAGCGCTACGTAGCAGCTGAGCTCAACACTGTGGGTCTGCAGAACCAGACCAACGGCTACTTCCCCCACGCTGTCATGGTATGGAAAACGAAAAAAATATATATCTATTTACAGTTATCGAAAGAGAATACATAAGTTAAAATTACTGTTATTCAGTGTAAAGCTTGAAAATACTTCTACTTCTAGGTGCACAGTTTTCCTCTACTCGGTTTTTGGCATTTATTTAATTAATTTTTGGACCTTTTGAGGATGGATTAAAAATATTTGCCCAGGATGAACACAATGACTCTTTAAATGACTTTTTAAAATCTAAATTCTAGTGTAAAAGTTCAAATTTCTTCACGTTCAAGGTTTATTTAAAAGTCTTTTATATTTGGGGAAACTTTTCATTGCCATCACCAAGCTTCTGGTTTAGTCATAGCAGGATATTTGACCATGCTTTTTATCAAAAATGGTGGTTTAAGTTGGTGGTTTAAGCCCTTGTATTTAGCAGAGTTAATTAATTCTCTCTGATGTTTATGTGGGGGCTGTCCGGGATCCTAAAATTGGCCCGCTGTATCCATTACGGAATAAGTTTGGGTGTGGCTTTTGAAATCATTTTCCTGTAGACGTGGTTCAAGGTGAAGCTGAAAAATTTGAAGATAGTCATCTTCTTTTTGCATCGGCAAAGTGCATTTGGATTTGCAGCTGTCTTCAACTCATTCACCGTGGTGCTTCTGTACAAATTGTACGATTAGCTTGCTTCTGGGTCTGACGGTTTGGGTGAAATGTTTCAGATTTGGACAATGTTCCAACAGCACATTGAAAGAAATCAAAACAGTCTATCAAGCTTCTGGAATATTCCAGATTTTACCCTTATTAAAAAGCCTGTCATAATTAAAGGTACAACTTGTGCAACAAAACCAGTCAAATTAAATTAACCACCAACTTTGCCAGGATCTTGATGCATTTTTAAGAGGACTGTCAAAGTTAATGCATACAATTAATCATGTGTCGTAGAGTACGTTTCCCATAGTTGTTGAGTCCTGGGAGACTACATCATCTGCTTTCTGGTATATAAAAAAAAAAAACACCAGATAATTACTTGCATTTAATTAGTTGGAGAGTGTCAGAAGGAGGGGCTTGCCCAGGGCGCCATTCCTGCAAGAACCACAACTCTGTACACATTTATATTTCAAGCTTGTTAATCACAACGCTAGAGTGTGATTAATCTGATTTTTTTAAAAAAGTTTAATCTATATTTGACTCCAAAGTTTAATGCTGCGTGTTTGTGTAAACGCATGTCTCCTGCTTGCAGGGTTGGGTGACCACCCGGCTGGTGCCGAGCAGCATCGTAATCTTCCTGGGGGCCAGAATGAACCGCCTTCAGCGCACAGGATACCTGCACAGGAGGAAGCTGCGGGAGCAAAGGAACGGAGCCAGTCTGAAAACCGAATAACGTCAGGACTGCAGGCGACGCAGGCAGCCGCTCCTTTTTCGACCAAGACTGTGCCTAAGGAAGTACGTCGGTGTGCTTCCTTCCTCTGGAGCTGCCTTGAAATGTAACCCGTCTGCTGTGCACGTTGAGTAAACGTGCACAGCAGACTTAAATCTGCGATAATCTGCCCCTGATGTCTGTCTGGGTAGATGTGGCCAAAGAATTCAGGAAGTTGTGTGGTATTAAGAGCTAGTTTGTTTTCTCTTTTTGGTCATCGACACGAATGGTGGAAATAATAAAGAAAATCGAAGACCAAACGCTGCTGTAGTAGGCAGTGAAAAATGGTGATGGGCATATTTTTTATATAGAATTATTTATTGTATATTTGTAAGATGCACATGTAAAACACAAAATCTGCAGCACCAGCGTTGAACCTGGTTCTCTTTACTAATGTGAGATATATGTATAAAAAAAGGCAGTTTCTGCTTTTATTATTCCTGTTTATTTCTTACTTGGCTTACATTCCCCTTTTTTTTCTTTGCTGATTTTGTGTCTTGCAGATTATTTAAAGTGTCACTGTGGTGGGTTGTGTTTGTATTGACGTGTCGCCTTTTCCATGCTAGTCTATTCAAATTTCTAGCAATATTTCTTTAATATTGCTAGAAACGGTTGGATTCAGTGACGGGGTGGTCGTTTTGATTTATTATGATCTTAAATGGGAATAGTGAACAATTATTATTATTATTATTACCTCCCCCCCCCCCAAATAACTTGACTGTTATTTTTGGTAGTTTTCTTTAATGTATCGGAATGGCTCTAATATTGGCAGATCCCTCTGTTAAATGCTGAGCAAATATTTCATTGGGTTTTTTACTAGGGTTGTCGCATCATCAGCTTTTCATCTGCGTTTTTCACGATTGATTAGTTCAGATGCCACAAAGTGTTAAATTTTCAAAATCAAACAATGCAAGTGTTTTTTGTTTTATATATATATATATATATTTAAAATATATATATACTTGATGCCTGCTGCAACACCCCATATGATGTGGTCTGACCTGGACCTCTCGTGGTTTTCTTGTGAATTTGTTTTCTAGTCTTTTATATGCCTTACAAATAGAGTTCCAAATGTAAAATGCATTAATTCTGCTTATCTTTTCTACTGTTTAATAAAAAGCTTTAGCAGAATAAGCGCTGTGTTGTTTAGTGTGTCTGAGCATGTTTAAATTAGAAATGTTTTGTACTACCTGTCATTAAAGCTGAAGTATGCAGCTTTTATCCAGAATGGTTTTATACATATTTGTTAAAACCTGCTGCCATGGCGTGAAAGTATGTTGAGATGGGTAATCTATGAAAAGGTCGATCTCCTCCTTAACCTACTAATGCTGTGGGATGAAATGCACAGCTGCTGGTCAAAAACAACCAATCAGGGCCATGAGGAGGGTCTTAGTGCTGTCAATCACCTCATGCACTTGCTGACAAAAACGTATTGATAATGAGAAACATCTTACCTTTATAGGAAAACTGTTTATCTGCCCTCATCGGTGGCTATGCTAACTAGCCTTAGCATTCACTACTGGCTGAAGGGGATTACGTCAGAACGCAAAGGTTTTGCTCATGTTCCACGGGGACATGGGAATTTTTCTTTTCTCTTGCATTCCTTCGCAATACTTTTGCGTTCCCTCGCAATAATCTACAGATCAGTTCATGCGGCATAATTGAATACTGTAAGCCTTTCCTACGGTGGCCGCCGTGCTTTTTTGCTTTAATATAAGGTTATGTGAGGTTTTGCCATGAATGTTAATATCTCGTTGTGAAATATCTGAAGTTTTATATCTTTTTCTTTAGGATAGAAAGGCACCAAAAGCCTATGATATACACAGAAACTTTCCCTAAGCAGGAAAGAAATATAAATACATCTTAATTTGGACTATTTCTGAGTTATTATGGTGTGGTATTAAGTCATCTGACAGTTTTGATTGTGTCGCTGTTATGTTCATAGTCTGAATGGTTGACTACGAGGGACGCAAAAGTTATTCTGTATAGCTCAACTGAAGTACAGTGGCCTGGTTATTAAATGTCCAGACCTTGACCATGAAGTAAAACAGATACGATGTAAATACTTTAAAGTACTTCAATTGTTGCTTAATAATATGTTTAGGTGAAAATATGGTGCTATTTTTAGGTACAGTGGACGCATTGAGAACTGGGTATATTTATTACATGACTGAGACCAAACACATGTCTATGACTGTAGGTGGACATTGCGTGGGAACCTTGGTGAGTTTTGATAGTTTGAAGTAGGACCTATTTTTCTGTAACACGGTAGCAATGGCTGACAGACATCAGTGTTTTTGTGAGTCTCTGTTGACGTAGCTCTGTTGTGGCGTTTTAACTGCTATTTGGGTGAGTATTTGAAGGTTGTTATGTTGATATTTTTCATAAGTCTGTCAGCTTATAATAATATTTACGTATCTTTAAACAGACTGGCTGTTTCTCCCCTAATGTATGAGTCTTTTTGGTCACATTTGTTCGGAGTCTCTGACTAAAAGCTTCAGAAGAGCCGCTTTATTGAGGGCATATTATTTGACGATGTATTTTATTAATTTAAGAAGACTTTTGCGTTATTGATAGCGAGTGCATGGATGTTACAGACTTAAGGCTGTAACATCTAGCTAGCTAGAATGTTCTGTAACTTTACTGTGTATCTAATTTCATCTACACGTCCTGCTCGGTTTCTCTATTTGCTCTCATGTTTTGTTGTAAATCGTTTTTTAACAGGGATTTAAAAAAAAAAAAAAAAACTACCTTCCTGAAAAAAAAAAAAAAACATAGAAAAGCTTATTCTTCTTCTTTGCAATGTTTACATCACATAATCACATCTTTACCTCAAAGGTGTTTAGTTGTGGAAAGACACACCGCCTCTATCTTTCAGCTAAGCAAATCAATGGAAGGATTCTCAAAGGAAGACATTGACCTTGCTAAATTTAAAAAAAAAAACATCCATATCCAACAGCATTGATGTGTTATTTTGTTTGATTTGAGAAAAAATGACCTTAACTGTGAATGATAAGCCAGGTTTCTCTGTCTAACTGCAGATTGGTTGGGATGTCAGATAAGCGCCAGCGTGCAAGAGTCCAGGGTTCCTGGGCCAAACAGCTGCCAAAACCCTCAAACAGTCAAGCAGGTAATTTTAAAGTCTCTTTTTCAGTCGTGAACATGGGAGTTTCTGATGATTAACGTGGCAGTGTTATGTAATTTCCAACCACATAGTGTCATTTTATAGCACAACCAAGTTGCTATGTTACCTTGAGTTGTCATAAAAATGTATATGTTAAATTTGACTTAAAATGTTTTGACTTTGTGATTTAATGCCTTGAAAATGGTCCTCTGTCTCTTTAAAAACCCCTGCTCTTCCTGAAGTCATCACAACATGGCTCCTCTATTAACCTTTTAACAATTTTTTATTTTTTTTGCACTGAGAAGGAGCTCGTATAATGAGCTCAGCAGATTCTCAGTTCCTCCAGGTGTTTGCTAATTGCTGCTGGCTAGTCTGAAGGAGCTGAGGAAATATCAGGGGAGGGCTGCTCTGTGAGGCGGAAACTCTGAAGGAAAGGTGCAGTATTATGTGAAATTGTCTTTTTTGAGTTTTACATCAAGCTATAATTGTACACCCTCCTCAAGGACATAGCTTCCAGTCCTTTCCCGCGACTCCCACACTCAGCTCCTTCAGACTAGCCTTCATTTATTAGCAACCACCTGATGGAACTGTGTATCTACTGAGCTCATTATAGGAGCTACTTCTCACAGCAATGCTGGTAAAAATGTTGCTAAATGGTTAATAGAGGAGCTATATTGTGATGACTTCCTGAAGGCAGCGTTTCAGAGAGAGCAGGAGTTTCTTAAAGAGACACAGGCCCAATTTCAAAGCAATTAAGTTACAGAATCAAAAAAAAATTAAGTCAAATTTGACATAAACAGCGTTTTTGTAACAACTGAAGGTAACATAATTACTTGATTATGCTACAAGATGGCACCAGGTGCCCAGAAAATACATAATACTGCCCCTTTTAATATTTCATTTTCTTGGAGACTCACCATTTTGCTTTCTGTAGTTATTGAACTATTCAAAATAAAATAAATGCACATTTTACCACTTTCTACAAACAAAGGATGATAGACAGAAAATGTGAGTCTTTTTATTTTTTTGTTTTTCTTTCTCCCCCTTTACAGTGGGCGACCTAAACAATCATCCCAAAAATGTTAACGCCGCCTCTGGTACATGGGGATTTGGCAACCAGAAAACATCCAAAGCCTTTGAGTTTCATAAACCCTCCAAGGTAAAGTGTAAAACTGATCCATGGAAGCTGTGCTTGAGTTTAAAATACACTCAAACTTCCCTTCATTTCAATCCCTGCAGCCAATAAGAGAAGTGCCTCCAGAGAAAGTAATAGAGTAAGTTAAACTCTGGTTCAGTTTTTAAGACTTACTTGGATTAAAAGCACATATTTGACCCTTTATTACATGGCATATTTTTAAGATTTCAATTCTTTTAAACAGAGATGGACAAAGAATAACAAAAAAATTCTTTCAACAGACATTTGGGTGATTATGAAATAAGTCTCGGGCCTTCTGGGGTGTCTCGGTGAGTACGGTTCTAGTGAGGAAGGAAACGTGTTTAAGTACCAGACGTTTAAAGAAACAATCCACCACAATTATTGAAGCTAAAACCAATCTGCAGTGGCTATTTGAGTCCACTAGGTGGCTGCAATCACTCAAACAATCAGTCACAGATTAGCTTTTGAATTTCGGCAAATAAAAACGTATTTTAGTTTGTGTCTTATGTGTACATGTAACAAAAAGAGGCTACAAGGAAATTTATCTTTATCAAATGTAAATAAATGAAAACGTACTGATTGTTACTTCCCGTGTGCCTCATCATTAACCCCACTACAGTGGTGCTTAAAAAAGATTTTATCAATGAATCTGAAGCGATATCACTTGTGATCTTTAATCAGTTAACCTACACCCATGCCCTGAAATGACGCACATGAAGATGTGCGATTGGTATTGCTAACATGTCATATTTTTATATTTATTGATGCTCAAAATGAACCGATAGAAGAAAAAGTAACCCTCCTGGTGGTACAGCCATTGTCTTTTGCTGGAGTTTAGCGTTGTCAAGAAAAATCTAGATTGTTTTCATGATGAGAGATGTGTCATTGTGTTGTTTTGAATGCGTTCAGGCTGCGGCTGCGGCCCGGGTTCCTCACACCAGAGGAGGCCGACTGGATGTTGAGTAAGCTGCTAGCAGAGCTGCCATGGTCCCAGAAGACTAACTACAGACTGGGTGGGTACCAGCAGAACCAACTCCAGACCTACTAGGGGGAACAAAATTGCATAGTTTATCATCTAGAGTAGCTTTAGCAGTTTAGCTTTTTGCTTTGGGTTCAAAGTGAAAAGCTTTGCTTTTAATTTCACTCCATAAACGTTTGTTTACTTCAGGTTTTGCAGATGTTTGTCTAACAGTTGTTAGTAATTAGAGTTGCCTTTTGACCCATAATAACTGGAATTTCGACCAACATGTCTGATGCGTGTTGATGATTTTGATGATGACACTCGACAAAATTGTTTCTCACAATTGACGACTGTCAAAAAAAAGAGAAGCTTTCGAGATGTAAAACACTTTGAACTTTGTTGCTGAAATGCACTGTGCAAATGAACTTGGTTTATTGATTAAACTGGATAAAAACCCACAATTCACTCTGTATGTTGAGCTGAAGCCACACTCTGGTCTCCCTTTTCTCCCAGCTGGCTCTCATCCATCTGATGAGCAGTTCCGCGACAGCGCCGCTTCAGACATGACAACAGGATGATGTAAACCTAGTGGGAGGTGGGAGGTCAGGGTCAGGTTTAATAAGGTCTTCATTCACTTGGGAGACTTTGTCAACAACATACGTATGGTGTTGGTTGAAGGATCTGCTGAGAGAAGATGTGCTTTATTTCTGCCATTCAGTTTGTATTATTCTTTATTTTTGAAACATTGAGATTACAAAAGCTTTATAGGGCCTGCAGGTCACAGTTCCAGGCTGTCTTCCTCCACTTTAGCATTTCCATTTTTAATAAAGTATTTTCATCTTTAGCCAGGGGGAGACAGTTTCTTCCTTCAGTTTTCTATTAATGATTTTCTATTAATCATTCCAATATTCTTGCACGTTGTGTTTTATTAACACAGGATGCCCATTTGGACCACAGGATTGTAAACTTGTTCATCTAGATTGAGAATGTTACTTTCCATCACAGCCTGCGTTTCCATTACAAATAGGCACAAACCGTCGTCGCTATTACACTAATGTCGAAAAAAAACAAAACACAATTTCGGAATTGCGGTGCTTCCAGTAAGTAGGAAACGTAATTAAAATCAGAGGTGAATAAGTTTTTTCAGGCAATAAGTCATTAAAAAAACATGCCACATGCTACTTTCTGTCGTCTTCTTCGTCAAAGTCTAATTGTTGGTCGTGTGACTCGTGTGATGTGAAAAAAGTGTTTTCATCGCAGCTTTGTGAAATCTGATTATAATGTCTGTATCATTCTAGATATTGAAGAAAGTTCTAGATTGGATATAGTTGATAATGTGCCTAACCCATAAGGGCAGATCTATTCAGTCTTATTCTATGTTTTGTGCTCTGAGCGACAACGTGCTTTAATATTTATTCTACATTATATTTACAATTCCTAATTACACTTTCTGAGCCATTTGAAAGATTCGTCGCAGTTTATTTTTAACATGTTTGACCAAGTTAGTCAACCTATTGTTTTTGTCAGTTTCAGTTTCTCTATGATTTATTTATTGTTTTACTCTTGACTGAAGAAATTAAAGTTGCATTGTTTTAGCGAGTTTGACCAAGCTGTTGGTCTGAACATTTAAGTGAGGTGCAGATGATCAAATGAAGCTATTATTCACTACATCTATGTCTGTGTTTAAAAAAGAAAAAGAAAGAAAGAAATGTTTTAAGTCAATTCAGCTGTTTTCCTGTATCGGATCGGTATCAGCTGATACCAGACCTCAGATATCATGTCGGAAGTGAAAAAAGTGAATCGGTGCGTCTCTAGTTCAGGGAGGACTCAGCGTCTGGTGACTGCTTTCTTTTTTCTTTTCCTTTTTACACGTTGTAATTAAGATATGATACAAATATTTTGTGTTGTCAGGTAAGCCAGAATGAAGGTGATGAGTTTAAAAAGTATTTTTATCTTTAAAATACTTATTGCTAATATTTTTGTCTGTTTTTTTTACTGAGCCACTTTAATGCTCTGACTCAGTTTTCCCATCCATTTGGCGTCTAAATTAAGCCACATACAGACTTCTAACTTCTTTCCCTCTGATCCCGTCTTTTTATGGAAGAAGTGTTTATATTTCTTCTCGTATTTATAAACGCTTGTTCCCCGGGTCCTGTCATAATTCAGACTCAGTACAAGTGATGGCCTGTCATGCAGTTTGTTTTGGTTTCTGAGCCAGAGAATCGGCCAAAATAAGCAGAAAGCCAGAGACTCGTTTCTCGGGAGAGGCCCAAAGGCAGCAAGTGAATGAGAGTCGAATTAGATTTAGTCGTCCGCTCCGCTCTGCCACTGGCTTTGGTGGCAAACTGGTTTGCCAGAAGCAAAAAAACGTTTTAGAACCAGTTCTCTTTCTGCTCTGTTCAACTCGAAAAGGTTCAATTTATGATGTTGTTTAAAGACATTAGGGATGCTTTTATTTTGAAATTAAACTGTGCGGCGCTGCTGTTTTCTGTGAAGAAAAGTAAATTCAGAAAGAATTTTAAGACTTGCTACAGTTTTGATGTTTGTGTTAAAGAAGTGCATTGAATTTCTAAAAAAAAAAGAAAAAGAAAAAAATGAAATTCTTTCGCTGTAATAAACATTATTGTGACTTTTTCATTCTTATTACAAACATGGCCATTTTTGTAATGCTCTGATTGTTTCCATTTGTCCAGGTGAGGCGTATGAAGAGCCCAGGCTCACCTGCTGGTACGGAGAGTTACCGTACACATACGCTCGCTCTACGATGGCTGCCAACACACAGGTACCTGAAAAGATTAATCAGACCAATCTGATTAATCTTAATGAATCAATTATTGAAAGCAGTAATCGATTAATTAACTGGAGTTTACGGACTCAAAAAAAAAGGCTGTTTGTTGAAAGAACAGCTCAGTCAGAACAGTAAGTGAGCCAAAACTGAACAGAAATATATTAATTATTTATTACTGGTCTGTGAATATATTCTACCCAGAACTCCTCAACTCATCTCATAGTTTTAACTTCAAATTCTGTTTAAGAAAAATCTCCTGTTCAGCACCTTCGCTGTCCAGCTATTAATCGGATAATCCAAAAAGTAATCAGCAGTTCAGCTCTGCACTGTATTGATAAGTGGAGCAGAAAGGCCTGAGCTTTTCATGTTGATGTTGGAGGTATTTTTATAGCTACAGATGGATTGTTTGCTACAAATGATCAAGCGTCCACTAGAGGAATGCTACGTTAGTCTCTTTTAGGCAATAAGATGTTTATGCTCCTATCTTAAAAATGAATAATAATTGTTTATTTGCATCTCTTAGGGTATTTCTTTCAACACAAAGCGGTTTCTGCTGCTTTGTGATGATCTGTGATATATCACTTTACATTTTACTGAAGTTTTGGGGTGAAGTGCTGTGTTTTTATCTTAATTTCTTGTCGCATATTTATTTATTTATTCATTCATTCATTCATTCATTTTGACAGATTTGCAATTAGGGCCATGCAAAGAAGAAGTAAAAAAGTGAAAATACGAGAATAAAGTCATAATATTTTGAGAATAAAGTTGTAGTATTATGAGAATAAAGCCATAATACTATTAAAATAAAGTCAAAATAATACGAGGTCAAAGTCAAAGTACGAGAGTTGTAATTTACCAGAATAAAGTTGTACTGTTATGACCTTATTCTCATTTTATTGCAACATTTTTTCTCATATGTTATATTATTATTGTAATATTATAACTTTATTCTCATAATTAATTTTGTTTCATTTCCCGATTCTCCACCGTAGATCAACAGCACCGTGACAATGTTCTTAATATTCCCATCTTGGATCATTTTATCGTCCTCTCCACACAGTGGCATCCACTGCTGGTCGCCCTCAGAGAGGCGGTGGAGCGGGCCAGCGGCTGCACCTTCAACTCGCTGCTGTGTAACTTGTACCGAGACGGACACGACAGCATCGGCTGGCACAGCGACGACGAGGCCTCTTTGGGCCCCGAACCGACCATTGCGTCTCTGAGTCTGGGCGACACCAGAGTGTTCAGCCTTCGCAAGCAGCCTTCAGCGGTGAGATCATGGCGACGACATCTGCTTTCCCTGCCCTCAAATATTTCCTATTTGTTTCATTTTTACACACTTATATTAAGCAGTATCCTTAATCCTATCCTTAAAAAGTTTTAAATTCACGTGTCTACATTTAAAGGCTTTTGCTAACTAGCTGCTAATATATCTTTGCTAGCTAGCAAATATTTTTATTTAAATTTATCTCCCGTAAATGTTGGACGATGTTTGTACTTTTCTGTGCCGTTTGAGTTGCACTCAGACCTACGGAAGTATATTATGGTTGAGGCTACTGCTAAGTACATTTCTGCGGATACATAGGACTTCAATTCCATCCGTAATGACTTTAAAAAGTCTTAAATTTGATTTGGTGAAACCTGCAGAAACTCTTGTTTATGAATTTCTGCTCACTTTTAGGACCAGTTTGTTAGCAGTAAATTAGCTTTACAGTTCTCTAATAATATTCTGTTAGATCTGTCACTTATTTGTGTGTGTGTGTGTTTTTCTTTTTAATCCTCAGTTTGGTTTGGGCATCAGTGCCAAAATTTGGCTCCCATTTAGGGAAACTGTAATTTTAATTAAAGCTACAGTCAGGTGAAAAAACTGTTTTTTCTATGAATGCAAACTTCAGGGGGTAAGATGCTTTAGCAGCTGGTCATGATGTAAATCAAGAGTCTGCAACCTTTGCAATCCATAGACCCATTTTCACTCTCATTCCAGTGAAATAAAACCCGTTTAGAGCCGCAAGAATTACATGACCTGTTGAGAAAAAAAGATAAATATCTACTATATATTTATCTGGAATTTTGTCATTTATTATAGAACCACTGTTTTTATTTTTAGGGTTTGAAATAAAGAAAATTTTAAAACTTTGTAAAAAAATATATAAAAAATAAAGGATATTGAAAAAAAGGATTTTTTTTCTCAAAGACATTGAGTGTTTCCAATCTATAAGACAAGAAACAAAGAGATCCATAAATCATCTTCTGCTGTGGAAATTCTGATAAAAAGAGGACTTAATACTAAAAACCTGCCTTTTGTATTATATGTGTATTTAAAATCATTTGTTGGTTCTTGCTCATTCGAAGTCAAAGGGATTCCTTTACAAACTGATTGAAAGGTCTGAGTTTATAACTCTTGGTCCGTGTTTTGCATCGATCTGCTTCCATGTCAGGAGGACAACGGCGACTACACCTACGTGGAGCGAATTCGGATTCCTCTGAGCCACGGGACTCTGCTGCTGATGGAGGGAGCCACGCAGGACGACTGGCAGGCAGGTTTTAACTCCGTTTTAATCAAGAGTGCAAGATTTCCACAACCAAGCCTCAATGTTTACAGTAAATAGTCATGTGCTTTGACTGAAGACGTGTGACGGAGTTCCTTCCACGACTGACAGGCAGCCAGGACAGATTTGCTTCTCCTGGGGAGTTTAGTGCCTCACTTTTCATGAAGAGACATTTATTTTAGGCTCAAACAGCTTCTTGGTTTAAATTAGTGGAGGAACCTTAAAGTGCACGATAGAGTGAGAGTATGATATGGTTTGAGGGGCAATTTCACCTGGGTAAAATCATAGCTTTGTGACAGAAACCAAGGTTAAATACATTGTGTCATTAAGGGTTGATTTATTTCACTTTGTGTAGAAAAACAACATTGCAGAAAGCTTAAAACTGCTAAACTACATGACAGTTTAAAACAGCTCCAAGGCGCTATTAGCATCATCATTTAATTATTTGGACAATCGGTGCCATACAGTTACCTAAAAAATAAAATGAAAATCAAAATGGGAAAAAAAATGAAAATATGTTTGTATGTTTTAATCTGAATTTTTGTGATCTTTTGTGATTTTGTTTATGTAAAAAGTGGTCTAGTATAATCATGAAAGCAACATTTCTGGGTCACAGTAGCAGAGGCTCATAAACAGTACTATGAGGAACTCCACATAGAATTAGAATGGCTTTAGCACGCCCCACGTTTGGAGGCCTTGGTCCTCGACGCGGACGTCGCGGGTTCGACCCCCGGTCCCGGCGACCTTTGCCACTTGTCTTTCCCCCTCTCCTTCCCCCCTTCCTGTCAGCCTACTGTCATGGAAAATGCGAGCCACTAGCGCTGCAAAAAAAACTCTTCGGAGAAAAAAATGATAAAAAAAAAAAAAAGAATTAGAATGGCTTTATTGTCATTGTGTACGAAAGCACAACAAAATTTAGAAAATACCAACACTGATAAATACATAATAACACATAAGTATATTTCAATAAATGTTAAAATATAATAGGAATATTCAAGCATTCCTTGTAAAATAAGTGAACATCGATACATTTTTGTCCTTATTGTTGTTAGTGTAAGTTTACATCAGAAATTGTATGAACACTGTTTGTACTCCCCCATGACTTTTCTTTTTTTTTTCTCCAAAGCTTTCCATCCATTTCCCTCTCATTAAACAGAATTAGTGGAGTCGTAAAGTGACAAACTAAAGAGCAAGAGAATAAAACACGTGGAAAGTAAAGAGCCAGAGAAAAAGCTGCGAGCGCCAACAGAACTTAAGATAAGGTCAGGCCTGTTTTATGTTGACGTCTCTCCAACTGACCCAACAAAGGTATCAGTGGTGCTTTAGATTGAGTTCAGGGAGAGGAGATCACTCGGGTCATTAATCCGCTCTGTTACTGCAGTCAAACCTTTCAGTGAGAGTCTGAATGTCTGCTCTGCTTAAAGGGCTCCGTTTTAAAAACAGAATAAGTTGTTGTGCCTTACGCAAGTGTGAGTGTGTAGGAGGGCAGAGGTTTCAAAGAATCTACAAGCGTACTGGATCACCGATGCAAAAGGTCCACATACTGTAACTAAGCTGATCGAAGGGTGAATGAAATTTACTTGGGCTGAGAGGTGAATAAGTAAGTCTTGTTGGTGGATGCCATTTATTTCAGTCCACTGTTTCCTATTTTCTACCTTTGCTTCTTTTTTTCCCCCTCTCTTTTTTTTAATAGACTCTGATGTTTCATCAAAATGGCGGAGCGGCGTTGACTTTAATAGAGACCAGGAAGAACTGAGACTCGGATGGTTTTACTGGATGACGCTGAATTTTATGGAACAGTGTTGAATTTGAGAATCTTGGTGTTTTAGAAAACACAGAGGTAATATAATGGTCTTAATTGTTGAGTTGGAGACAAAGAGGGACGTTTATGTTAAGACGGATTGTTCCTCAGATTAAACAAATTGAACCCATCACTTATTTAAAATCCAGTTTACCAGTTCAACTCCAAATAGTTTTGTTCTTTGTTTTCATATAGTAAATGATTTTTAATACAAACACTTAGTAGGAGTTTCCTCTTCTACTTATGTGATTTACTAATGACTCTCAAATTATTAATAAATCTCTAACCAGAACTTCTCTACTTTAATACGTGGTTCTCATTAGGCCGGTTCGATGTCTCTTCTTTCCTGTTATTGGTGTGTATGCTCTAAAATAAGGAAAATTTTTTTCATATTATTCTCAGATTTATCTTCAAAAGTAATAGAATGAGGCCATTTTTTTTATTTGAACAGTGAATAGGTTAAAAAGTTTGTCATCTTTAATTTGTTGTCATCTGTGTTAAAACTGCGCTATGTAACTTTTATAAAAATATATTTTTTAGATCAAAACTGTCACCAGGTTGTGACAGTTTGGAATGAGACAGGTAATCAAGCTCCTCTGCCTCTTCCCTGTTCTAATCAGAAACAACCAATCGGAGCCAGGAAGAGGGTCTTAGCGCTGTCAGTCATGCTCATGTACGCACCGCTGATCCCACAGCTTCTGTTTTGAATGCCAAGGCTAGTTAGCACATCCACCAATGACGGCAATAACAGTTTTCCTGGAATGGTAAGTTGTTTCTCCACCATTAGCACATTTAGCAGTGGGAACATGAGGATGATTGACAACGCTAAGACCCTCCCCTTTGGCTCTGATTGGTTGTTTTTCATCAGGAGCGGTTCATTTCTTCAGACGGCAATAAGCCACCTTTTCACATATTATCTGTCTCATATTATACTGTCACAACATAATGACAGATTTAACTAATATATAAACATATTTTTATAAAAGTTAGACTGCAGCTATAAGTGTTGCACATTAACAGACACTTGCCCACGTTCCTGACACTTTATCAGACTCCTCCCAGAGCATTTGAGATGCTTCACTCATCACTCTCTTTCTCTTCATCAGCATCAAGTGGCAAAGGAATACCATGACCGGGGCCCGCGCATCAACCTGACCTTCAGGACCATCCACTTGGAGCCGGAGGGCCACAGGCCGGGCACAAAGATGAGATTCACAGCAAAGAACCCGTAGGTTCCTCTCTGAGTCAGGCACTAACGGCTGCTGAAGGAAATGTTCACTTAAATGAAGATATGTTTTTGAAGAAGGAGGTATGAGTTGCTGTGGGATTGTAAATTATTACACAGCCCTGCTTAGTTTATATAGTCAGAGAAAACTAGTTGAGAAAAGTAGTACTTAACATTTCTGAGGCCGCTGCTGCTTTTTCAAAACCTTGAAATATTTTTTTTAGTGGTAGCTTAGCCAACTTGAAACGCCGCTCCATCCACTGACTCCTGCAGTGTTAAATATGTTAAATGATAAACTTTTTCTGATTTTCACCCTAATTAAGGAATTTCATCAGTTTGTTGTAAAATCTGGTCAAAATATGTTTTCGAACAACTGATTTTGGATGACTTTCAAATGTTTGTGTTGGTTCATAGCATAAGAAGGATCCGGAGTGACTAATGTGTGAAGAAACTGTTCAGGATGTTCTTTTTTTTTTAAGCTCTTTTTATTTTAGAAAAGGCTGCTGTATAAACCAAGGATACTTAAAGTTGCCACTCGGGTCAGCTAGCGACAGGAAGTGGGTTTATTAGTGGGGATAAACTTTCTTGGAAAAGCTCACAGCTGTTTTTGTTTTTGTAAAATTTTCTTGACAAATGTTCAAATCCTAAAATAATAAAAACACAAAAGCTTTTTGAAAATTGGAGTCTGTAGTTTTCTGTATTCAAGAAAGAAAAATGACTCAATGCGAGAAACTGCAAAACTATTTCAACCACTTCATTTTCTGAAGTTTGTGTCTTGTGGTAACAGAAACCGAATCCATCTGCTGAGCTGTAGAGTTTTTGTCTTAAACATTCTTATATAAATGGAGGATAGACTCTCTAAATCTTTTCTATAAAGTGAAAGTGTTGCTACCTAGTAGGGAACTGAAAACAAACCTGAAGTTGATTTTCTTTTATTTTTGTTTTCACTTTTTATCAAACAATGAGGACATTTGATGTAGGTCTAGGGTTTCACTGCCTGAAGTTAAATCTGACCAAACCTTTCTTGATCTAGGTCAGTTAGAATTACCCAAATCATTTCTGTTTCCTAGCTGCCAGAAAACTTTGCGAGAATATTTTTAAGAGATCTTTTTTTCTGCTTGAATTCAAAAGTTTACATACATTTGGTCATCATCCAGAATAACCTTCTTTTCAACTGCATGACTTGCGGCTCCTCGATGTTTACACAATTAGACGATGGGTCACTGGATACACAACCTCAACCCGCTGGTGGGGAGCCAGTCATTCCACTGGGCTCTCCATGTACGTTATAAATAGCCCCTTTCAGCATGGGAACTCTAACTTGACCACAGCCCAACTATCCTCTGGTAAATTTGTATTGAGGCGTGATGTAACATCTCTCAGCTCCAGGAAGATGAGAAGGTTGTTTTGAAACTGAAGCTGAATTAAACAGCTTCTCGACACTATGTATTAGAGATGTATTAGATGTGTCTCTATTCAACACACCTGAGTCAAATAATGAGGTCAGTAGCAGGACTCTGGAGAACCTGACTGCACTTAGGAGGTGATTCAGGTGTCAGATTCAAGTGTGTTGGACCAGGGAGACGTCTAAGAGTTGCAGGACACCGGCCCTCGAGGACCAGGGTTGCCCACCCCTGTATTAGAGGTTTGGCTGCCATGAGGAAACTGATGCAGCTCAAATATGGTTGTGCTTAACGTCTAAGACCGGTGAAAAAGAAAATCACATTTTTAATTTACTTTTGACAGACAAAGCTGTGCATCAGAGTTTTAGACTCACCAGAATCAACTGATAAAAACCATATAATGGGGTTTTTCTTTATTATTATTATTATTATTATTATTTTGTAATATTGTGTGTTTGATAAAAAATAAATATTTAACTTTTTCTGTAGTCTTAGTTAAAAGGGGTAGCATTATGTATTTTCCGGAACATAGTCCCTTTTCTTAGCACAGTCAGTTAACTATGTTACCTTCAGTTGTCATATAAATGCTGTCAAATATGACGTGAAAAAAATGTGACTTCGTAATTTAAGGCCTTGAAATTGGGCCTCTGTCTCTTTAAGAAACTCCAGCTCTTTCTGAAACTCCGCCTTCAGGAAGTCATCACAACATGGCTCCTCCATTAACCCTTTAAAAATGTTTTTACCAGAGTTTCACTGAGACGTAGCTCCTTTAATGAGCTCAGCTGATGTGTAGTTCCACCAGGTGTTTGCTAATTGCTGCTGGCTAGTCTGAAGGGGCTGAGTGGGCGGGGCTAGGTCCACCCAGTTGTTTGGAACAGCTGAAGTTTCTCAAACATGCATGAAGGAATCAAAGCAACACTCCAGGTATGGTGTTGATTAGGTAATAACATTAAAACATGATGTAAAGCTAAAAAAAAAAAAAAAAAAAAAGATTTTACGTGATACTGCTCCTTTAAAAAAACAATTCTGTAATTACTCTCAACTCGACAGTTTTGATCACTGCAGCAAAAAGTTTGGACAACACTTGCTTAGGGTTGGCTTCTGTCCTCACAACAAAACTAAACGGTGAGTTTAGTCTTTGATTTTTACTTATGCTCAAGGTCAGACTGTGTTGCCATATGACAGTTGTAAGGCTGAGGAGAGTCCTTGTGAGTATGAATATTGTCACCAAACACGGCTCATAATGTTCGGTCCGGTGCTCAGTACGAACTGCCACCTGCTTGTGTTTGCCTGAGTTTTCCACCAGTTACATCAAACAGTGTAACCATGGCCACCACAACTTTCTCTCGTCCTTGGCCTGGCTCTTTCTTTTCTCTGACCACTTTTACGGTTCTCTTAATGTCTCGTACGTCTGAGTGCTGAGCCGAGCAAACTGCCTTTGCAGCTCTCCTCGGAACAACATGTTTCTTTATCCAAAAAGGGGAAATTTGAGAATTGGGCAATTAGGGGATCTCATTGATTGTGGCAAAATGTGCAACAGTTCCTATCCTGTTGTGAAAGTACTGCTTAAAAAGTGTAAAAAAACAACAAAAAAACTGCTGTATTTGAAGTGTCTGGGTGTGCGGTCTGCAACATTCTGTACAAAATAAAAGGCTCTCCACACCATCTCACATTAAATTAACTAGAGCCGATTTAATTTCGGCGCAGCGCCTTGATGTTCCAGATGAGATGGCCTTGAGCACCGATTGTTCCAGCTAAGATTCACAGCGATGACAATAACAGCAAATCACTGAGAAAAACATTGTTTTGTCATTCAGTTTCATTAATCAGAGCATAAAAATGGTGGATGAGATTGTGTTATTTTATTTATCTTTTTTATATGTTATTGCAATTCTGACATTTCTTCTGGTAGTTTTAATGAAGCGCCATGACAGACTTTTATTTATAAATGTATCTATTTTCAAAGGTTTATATACCAGCAAAAGCTACTATAATGACTAAGTGAATTCTCTTTAAATTTAGACTCTTGTTAGCCTACCTACGCAATTTTGCTCGATTCTCATCTCCCTTCGGTGCTCCATCTGGAATTTCTCCCATTGACTTGAATTCCTTAGGTAAAATCTCAAACGGGCCAATCAGCGAACAGAAGAAGTTTTGAACGATGATGTCAACTTTTTGCTTTGTTTTAGATTTGTAGGCTAATCTAAACACACCAACAAAAAGAGGTGGACTGTCTGTGAACCTTAGCATTTAGATAACTAACATTGTACCTGTAGACACCAGCGGTTACTGCGGTTTCCTATTTTATCAGTCTGGGAATCTGTCTGTGTTTCATGCTTACTGTTAAGCACAGTCTGAAATCGTCCTGATTTACTGGGAAGCTGTTCTGGATTCGCTCTATTCCCGCCACTCCTACCCTTCACCCTTCACTTCACTTTCTAATAACAGTTGTTGACGGACAGAATCCCCTATAGTCTACTCGTTTCCCCGCTCCATCATGCTGCTTTAAATAGTTCTACAATCTTAGAAACCTTCCAGGAAGCTCTTTATAAGCCTGCTAATGATCCATTTATTTAAATAAGACGTCTTCAAGCAGGGAAATGTCCTAAACATTCACAACACAAGCTGTCAACACAGGAATAGTCCACCCTCGGCCTGGGTCGTTTCCTACGTGTCTTTACCTCCTGTCACCCTCCTTGTCTACTTTATCCTGTTTGGACTTGTTCTATCATGTTGCAGCTGCCACTCAGGGATCTACCTGAGAGGGTTGGTATCTCCTATTCTTTATTTAGCTGGAGTTCTCTGCTGGATCGGATGTAAATTAGAGCCTTGGTATTCAATTGGTTGACATATCGCCCATGTAGTTCCCAAAATACATTTTAATAGGTATTTTAACTGGATATAATGGATTTAGGGTTGAAACGATTAATAGCGATGAATCAATGATTGGAATAATCGTCAACTAATTGAGTAATTGATTAATAGTTAACTGGAGTGCACAGACAAAACAAAAACTAGGCCAATTTCTGGAAGAACAACACAATCAGAGAGGTAATTAAGCCAAAATTGTACAAAAATAAATGCATTTTGCATTTAGGATTGGGGAGAAAAAATGTTTCTTTACATATATTTGCCTGGTTCAAATTCTGCAAAAAATAAAAATAAAGTTTCTTTCCATTGTTTACTGTATTTCTAATGTTGTTTAAATGACAAATCTGTAGAATGTTTTTTTGTCTGATTAATCAAATAATCACCAGACAAATCAATAGCTAATAATTAATTGCAGCCCTAAATGGATTACACTAATTGTGTCTGAAGAATTTCCCTATTATTCATAGAGCAACTTGGGAAGCTGAAATTTGCACCCTTCTTCATATTTACATATTAGTTGCTCTGTCGTCTCTGTCTCGTCGTGGAATCATGGAAAACATGACGTCCCTTTGTTTCTCTCTCTGTTGCCACTATCTGTCCGCCGCTCTCTAAATACTCGTCTTTCCTCTGTAAGCGTTAGCAGCTGGCGCTAATCCCATGTTAACATCATCAGTGGCTCCTTAAGTGTCTGTGAGGTCACGCTCGATACTAGTCTAAATATTTTTTGACATTTTAATCGACCTTTCAGGGCTGCAGTGTATATCCTTACACCAAAAAATGGTGATAAAAATCTGTTTTCCAGCCACTTTTAACCAGATCGAGAACAAAGCAGCTAGCTTTTGGTGGGATGTTATTTGCACCACCACCATGTAGCCTAGCATGTACGATAAAACTGGTTAGCATCTAGACTTTTGCACACTTTTAAGTCTCTCCCGGTTGTAAGGGGAAACAGTTTATGACATAGTGTTATGAATCATGTGTGAATTCAGGCAAAGTTGGAGATTTGATCGAATCGACTAACATGAGGGAGAAGGCCAGGGTCCGTTCCTAAGCTAGCTAGTTCCAACGTTTGTGCGCCAACAAGTTGTGCTACCTATACAGACAAATTAGCTCGACTTGAACAAGTAGAAGCCATGGCTGTATTGGTGACAGAAACTTGGGGAAACAATCGAGACCGTTCAATATACCAAGTGTCACGTCCCGATGTCTGTCATGTCGTCTCAACGTGATGAGGTGACGAAGCTGCATTGGGTCAATAATGGGTAACGAAAGGTCCCAATAACTACAATTCAAAGTAGCACAAATTAATAATCATTCCACATTCAGCTGATACTTCCTTCGTATTCTCTAGCTTCTGACTTTCCGTTTGCTTTGTACTCGCAGAAACAAAATGTTGTTTGTTCCTCCCTAATTGCAAACAGAATAAAATGACAACCAAATCAATTCTCAAATTTAGCGTCGAGACTTAAGACTTGACTTCAGTGTTGTTGCTTTTGTGGAAATGCAGCATAAACAGACACTGTGTTCCTGCTGGGAGTGCTTCCCACTGGCCAAGTCTCATTCTATAAATAACTGTGTTCTCTCCATGTTGCCTTTAAGTCAGTCGATAAGAAAAAAAAAGCAAAAAACGACTTGTCTTATCGACGCTACGTTCTGTGTGGAAGTGGCGCTTAAGATTTATTTTGACAAAACTGACTAAAATCAAATTATTATTTTTGTCATAAAAGTTTACAATTAAACAAGCTCTAATAAAACAAAGAACAGGTTAACATCGGTCAGGATTTACTTCAGAACATTTACTACAGCAGAACGAATTGGAGAAGTTATAAAATAACAGGATAAACATTAAATATTAAGTCTTTGCATAAACTTTATGTTGGCTTTTCAGACTCATCAGTTTTCAAATTATTTACCAGAAGTTAAAAGATCCATTTCTGTCGTGATCCCAGGGTGTTTTGGTCTTCATTTGTGTTTGTGTTTTGAACATTTATATGTTTATTTCCATTTGTTAGTTCTTGCCATTTTCACTTCTCTGCATTCATGATTGTTCAAAGGGTGTTGCCATATCAGTTCATGTCTTGTTTGTGTTTAGTTTCTTCGCTTAAATACTAGTAATATGACCCTGAATGGTAGTCATAGTTACTCACATGGCAGTTTTGGGCAAATTGCTCACCTGTGGTTTTGGGCCTTTTTTTTTTTTGTCTTATAGCGTACACAACATTTGTGTTTGGTTTCTTTGAGGTACAGTAGACGCTTACTGTTCATAAGGAAAGAGGACATACTGTGATTTTGCACCTTTAATTTTCCTGCTTTCTGGAGCCTGCTGACATTTAGGTTGCTGTGCTAGCAGGAGTGTCTCGTAACAATGGCTGCAAGGAGATTTGCTAGTCTGGGAATGTCTTCCTCACCCTTTCACCCTGTGGCCCTGGATCATTTTCTCACTTATATTTCTTCCTTTTCCACCACACGGTATTAACTAAAGAATACACATTTCACAACACTGTACAATAAGTTAGCTCTGTATTTCTTTTAAATTGGAAACTTTTGTTGTTGTTTTTTTGCATGTTCAATACAGAAGTAGAACTATGAAAAGGCTGCTTTGTATGCAAAATCTGCATTTTGATATATCTTTCTATTGCTTTCTATTACTATCATAATTATTTTGTTTACAATTATACAACGACATAAAATGTTTTCTGCATCTTTGACCTTTTGCATGTTTTCCTTTCCTACTTCTTGGTGTCTATAAACAGGTTGGCTAATTGTTGTACAGCCAAAGGTCATCACTGTGGCCAGCACAAGCAAGCACTAGTGTGGGAAGGCTCATGCTGTGTAGTGGCTCCATGTTTCCTGGTTCGTCTCTCTGCACAGCAAACATCTTGTTTAAGTTCGCCTTTTAGCAGATACGAAGATCTGATAAAGGGAGTAGTTCAATATTGGTTGAAGATTCTGTTAAATCATCCATCCATCATTGTGAATAAAGTGTTGGTTAATTGGATGAATGCAATTGGTGTTAATTTTGAAGTCTTGTGTGTAAATCATCTGTGATCTCTCAACACTTTAAACAAAAAAAATATACTTCAAGTTGCTACCAAGAAACGGTTTCTCAATCAAATAATCAAATTCTAAATACGAGTGTCCCAGTTCTGTGAACTGTGCTGTTAATTCTTTCACCGGCTCCTGACGTTTAGTGTTGCAACACTAATTTTCACGAGATGATTCTCACGGTCTAATCTAGAACCGGGACAGTAACAACACTTTGTTTGAGATGAAAGCAGTTTTAAACAAACTTTAAAAAGATGCCTCAAGTTTAGTCTACATTCCTATTTATCTACCTATCTATCTAGCTATCACTCTAGCTGTCTATTTAGCTACTTATAAAACTAGCTAGCTCCCTATCTATCTGTCTGTCTGTCTGTCTGTCTATCTATCTACTTATATATCTAGCTAGCTCCCTAGCTATCTAGCTATCTGTCTGTCTGTCTGTCTGTCTGTCTGTCTACTTATATAACTAGCTAGCTCCCTAGCTATCTATGTATCTAGCTGTTTATTTAGCTAATTATATAACTAGCTAGCTATCTAGCTATCATGTGGCAGAATGTTCTGACTTGTTCTTCCTGTAGAGGAAGAGATCTGAATGTTGCCTGGTAGAAAACATGTACAATCATGTAAACATTAGAATACTCTTACTGGTGTGATTATAATACCTGGACCTCAGTTGGTCAAGAACGAAGAAGCTTAGATGTTTGCAGCGATCATATGTAGAATACTCTTCTGTTGTCACAATGTAAAGGATCACTAATTTGTTCTTTGCTCACACCTACTTGCCAGTTACAATAGAGACAGAGGAACAGATTCAGTGCTTAACCAAGGACCTACTTCAGGTTCAGATGGTTGACTTCCATTTGGGTTAATCGCCATGGTAACTCAGTATGGTTAAAACTAATTTGTTCAAAAGGCAGTGAGTTTTCTAGATAAAAGATAAAAGTCCTAAAAGCAGTGCATCTCAACCAATGAATATTTTTAAGATGAAAGTGAAAAAAAATATATGCATGAACAATGTCTTATAAGCTTACCTTTTACTTTTAACAAAACCTTTAAGTCCTTGAAACAGAAGCTAAAAACATTAAAGTTTTACCTAATAGAAGCTGAAGATTAAAAACGAACTAACATGAATCCATATATTATCTATATGTGTTTACTTTTGCAGGGTTATGGGAGGGTTGGTGCCTATATTCAGCAATCATCTGGGAACACCAGTCCATTAATGGCAACATAAAGACACACACACACACACACACACACACACACACACACACACACACACACACACACACACACACACACACACACACACA
>CAEFZX010017620.1:0-14365 GCA_903066825.1 Alfaro cultratus
ATTATTTTTTTTTTTTTGGAATTCTATAAAATCCTCATAATTTTTGATTCTAAAAACAGTGAATTTGTGTTACCTCTGTAACCAACATAGTAAATGACGATCCGTATTGGATTTTTGTTGTGGATGTTGTTGTCTATGATAGGTTTTTTTCTGTGGATCGAATAGACAATGGATGGTTCTTCTGTAGTTTATTTTCCCAAACCTCAGCACAATAGTTTAAATATGGAAATATTATTGAATAGTAAAGAATATGTTGAGTATTTTTCTTCTTAACCCCATTAAATTGAATTTGTAATTGTGTCTTATTTGAACCATTTCTATATTGATCCTTTTTTTTTTTTTTTTCTATTTATTTGAACCGTTTCAGGTAGTAATTGTAAATCACCACATGAGCAAAATATATTATTATCATGTGCAAATATAACTGGTTTAAGAATCTTGGATACTTTGCATACTTTAATATATAAAACTAACAATTTGGTCCCCAACACTGAGCCCTGAGGGACTGTGGTTTATAGTGTTAAAAGCCTTAAGATGAAAAAAAAATATACAACAACCAGAGCAAAACTCAAATGTGAGCCGAGTAAGGCTGCGATTATTTATCAATTCAAATATGAAATCATTTACTTATTTTTAATATATCTTATATAATGTCTCTACTCTTTTTGCTTTGAACAGTGTCAAATAGTGTAAAAAACTATTGTACGTTTTTGAACTGTGAACTATAGTCATTTATCTTCCAATCTACAATTAGCCGCCTTTTATGTTATTTAAACTAAGCTATTTTACTCATTATGTCTAAATGGACATTTTATCTGTTTTCTCTGAGATAAGGGTTACATTTAACCGCAGCTGTTGCGTTCCAAGCACACTTCTCTTTATAAATCACCTAATCAGTGGACATGTTTGTTTGCTGTGTGTGTTTGTTTGACTAAATTATAAATACTCCTGTTCCAGCACCACTATCTTTTATCAGCCAGAGCTTTATTGGCAGATGTCAGAAGCCTGATTCAGCTACTTGGGGACGCGGTTCTGACTCATTTCCTGCCATAACAATAAAGCAACGAGACACTGAGACCTTCCGCGAGCAGAGAAACGACAAACTCCGACGCTCGCCACAGTGCGGTGGCTGTCAAGTCTTCTTAACTTTCCAGCCACGGCCCATGGCCTTTGACATTCATACCAAAAGCTGACACGGTTCATTCATGAAAAAAAAAACTGTTTTGATGCTGTTTTTTCTCTACTTTTGAGGCGACATTGTGCTTTATGTCAGCAAGAAGCACTTTGCGTTTGTTTTCCTCTGCTTAAAGAATGACAGCTCACTTTATCCTGTCAAAGTGTCAAAAAGAGAAACGTTTCATCGAGCAGAAGAACCAAACTAAAGACTTACTGAACTTCAAGAGCTGAGATTGACAGCTGTGCCCGATAATAAGCTTATGTCAGACTTCCTGTCGTTCTGTTTCATTTGCTGCAACATTTCGCTTATTTCCTTTCGGTCTCCTTCCAGGACCCGCTCAGAAGATGCCGGCCACTGCCACTGCCTCGGACTTTTTCCAGCTCTTCGTCCCAGATAACTGCATCCAAAACATGGTCACCCAGACAAACATGTACGCCAAGAAGTTTCAGGAGCGCTTTGGCTCCGAAGAAGGCTGGTGTCCCGTCACGGCTCAGGAGATGAAGGCCTTCCTGGGCTTCGTCATCTCCACCAGCGTGCACCGCTGCGAGTCGGTGCTCAGCATCTGGAGCTCGGGCTTCTTCAGCAACAGGAGCATCGCCCTGAAGATGAGCCAGTCGCGCTTCGAGAAGATCCTCAAGTACTTTCACATCGTGGCTTTCCGCCCGTCCCAGGGGAGCAATCAGGGCCTTTACAAGATCCAGCCGTTCCTGGACTCGCTGCAGCAGTCGTTCAGCTGCACCTTCAGGCCCTCGCAGACACAGGTACGTTCAAGTCGTCAGATCATCTGCTGATGTTTCTATTCAGACACACTCTTCATTGTGCTATAATGTGAGGAACCAAAGTATAGTGCAAATGTTTAGAAACTATTCTGCTAAATAAAGTCTCATTTAGCAGAATCATTTTTGCTTTTGTGGGTCAGTGAGAAACTTATTGGACAGCTAATGTTGAGCATAATGCTAATTAGTTCTCCAAGTTGCAAGTTTTCAACTGTGTTTATACACACGTTCCAATTTTCTGAACTGCAGTCAAAGTCAAATTGGAGATAAGGTTATATTTAGATATAAAGCTGTAGTTGTAGAAGTGTTTAAGTCTGATTGTTGCCAACTCAGCAGTTTAGATACTGTTTAACCTTTTATGAGCAAATATGTGAACTTTTAGATTAAGGCAATGAATGCCCCACTTCCATTTAAAATGAGACAATGGAAGGGCTTTGCTTGAAGCAATGCGAACCTCAATCTGTAAACCACCTTCATATTAATTATGTAGGAAAGCTAGTTGGGGGTTTTTGGGGGGTTTTTATCTGGCTTTTCCTCCAAAATTTCTTTTTTTGGCTTCAGTTTGGACTCACTTTTTCCAACTGGGTCAGTAGAGAACTATTTTTACTTTCTATTTTGGGTTGCCAGGAAATGTGTCCAAAACTTTCAGCTACTGATGAGCAGCGCTGTTGTAGAAAAGGTAGCAGTTAGTCCATGTTTTATTTATGCTTTTTTTTTATTTATATGCTTCTTTTTTTGCTTTTTTTCTGCATAAGAAGAAAATCTGGCACTATAAAAGCAAAGTTGGTGTACTCATCGAAGCTTTCAACCTCTTTCTACCATGAAACTGTCTGGATCTACATTCTTTAAAGAATGGATGGACGTTTACAGTCAGTAATGCTCATCATGCTAATTGCTTATATAAGACACTAAAGACAATTTAAAATGTCAGCATTGTCTCATTTGTCTTATACGAGTAGATAATAGTAAAACCCTGCTTTACAGTGATCGCTCCCTCACACTCACACAGTCTGCGTCTAATGTAAATAATCAATAATGGCTGTTAGGTATAATCCTTAAAGCTGTTTGCCGGTCAAATCTTCAGAGAACCAAAGATCAGAAATCCACCATCAAATTCAGATCAGGTTTTTGCAAATGTGGCCTGTTTTTGTGATGTGACATGAAAGCCCTCCTTTTGCTTCAAGTGAAAATGTCAAACCTTTTTGACGCTGTTGATATGTTCCTGGTAATATTTGACGGCAATTCTTTTTGGTATGAAACAGCAGAGGTTGCACTTTCTGGCAAAAAGCCTGGCCTTCAAAAGCAACTCATGTATTTCAGCTAACACCCACACGTGTGGTTTTATTTATTGGAATTTCGCATTAATATAAATTACAACAGCACTGAATTTCCTTTTGGGATCAATATAGTATTTTGGAATTTGAATATGAATATGGATTGTCATTTCATACATGTACAGAAAAGGTTTTTTTTTATTCAGGCGGCTAGTGAGAAGTGTGTTGAAGAAGTCCTCTTATTTTTCATGCAGCATCACAATAAAGGATAAGCGTTTCAGATTTTTACCTGATAAATACAGAATTCTGACCCAAAAACAAGTAGGTCAACTTTAGAGAAAAAACAGAACCTTACTAGCTTCAGCTGTGTGCTGCCTCTTACTGCAGTAGAGATTTATTTTGCACACCAGTTGCAGATGTGGTCATGTAACCTCAGACTGAGGTCGTCCTATCACACCCTGTGCACAGTTTGCAGCACTGATAAAATGCCAGCGGCTGGATCAGTGTTTTCATTTTTCAAAATCCAGATAAGGTTAAACAGTTCTTTACTATAAAGTCTTGTTTTATAGTTTAAGTTGGAAAACACTTCTTAAGGAAAAAGGACATACTACTATATGAAGCTCATAGACTTAATGGATAGTTTAACAAGTCTGAGTACAAATCCATGAATTGCTAAGCCTTGTTTCTGTTGCTATTAGCAGCGTAAACTGAAAGGAGACTTGCACATGGTTTTCTCGTTCTTTTAACAAATGAAGCTATAAGGTGTGGCACAAATATCTCAAACCCCCATGTTTCGAGAAATAAAATAAAATAAATAAAATAAAATCGAGTACAACCAACAGCTTCCATATATACATCTATAAATACGTGATGTTTTTTTACATCAAACATTGAAAAGAAAACAGACTGTTTGCAATTCAGCATATAAGTGCAGTTGATATAAAGAAATTAAAGAAGAAAAATATCTTATGTACTTTCCAAATGGTTTCATGGAGGGATGATCACAAGCAGTTTTGTTTCTTTTATAAAAGCATTGATTTAGTTCCACTTTCTCCAATGCTAATAACCAACACACTGTACTTCATATTCAGTATTTGCCCATGAAGGGCCTTTTGGGATAAATAATCATATTTCAAGAGCATCAATTTTCATGCCTGCATCAAAAAAAAGCAATGGAAGTTGTGGAAACTAGCTGATTCATTTGCTTTTAGTTTGAGCAGCTTAAGTGCCTCTCGGATCAGCGTAACTGATGAAAGATGATCCCTACTACGCCAGAAATACATTTGGGGATATCGCAACCTCTGTCTTGTCACACCCAAATCTAATTCAGCTCTGCAAATTTAAAGGAAACAGTTTAAATATTGCGGAGTTATTGGATTGTCAAATAGATCTGAGTTGTCTTTTTTTTTTTTTTTTTTACGCAAAATCACCTCAATCTGCTTGCATCTAAAATGTACAAAACCGTGGAGTGTGTGCATTTGTGTGTGTACCCAGGACAGTTTATTTGGTCTGATACTTGACTGTGCCAGGGACAGAGTGGGTGCAAACACCGAGAGAAGCACAGAGTGAAACTGTTGCTTTGTCAAACAATAGTTTACTCATTTAATGAAGAAACAGACTTTTCTTAACTGTACTGTCCTGTTTTCATTTTGTTGTTAGTTTTAACCTCTTCACTATCATGGTCTCCTTATGGACCCATTGTCTGATATCTAAGTGTTTTGGGGTGTTTTAGAAAAAGAGAAACACAATATTGTTTCCTTATATTTATTCTCACTTTTTTGTAGTTTCTTCAGAGGCTGAGCAGTAAAGATTTAACTAAGGACTTGTTTGTTTGAAACAAAGCCTTAGGTCATTACGGGTTGGACTCTAAGCCCATGGGGAGATCTGTGGTTTGGATGAAGTCATTCAGCGAGAGGCTAGAAAGCATCATTATTTTTTCATGAAACGATAAACTCATATCTGACTGGGAAATGTCCTGTTTGTACTGATGGCAGAGCAGAACGGAGCTTCCAATCACAGCTCCCTTCAGCTTTAGTTAGATTCAGTATTCAGAAAAGACAACAGAGAAACAGCAGGAAACATAAATTTACTTATAAAAAGGCACCTTTTTTAACTGACATTAAACCTAAACTTCTGCTGTTTAGCATATTCTCTTTGTGTGTACGTGGTTTCTGTCAGGGTACTCCGGCTTCCTCTTACGATCCAAAAACATGGCGACTGATTTAGATTATATCTAAATGAATTCAATACAATATGAATGATTAAATTAATATTATATAATTGCACATAGGTGAATATGGGATCTGTTTGTCTTGTGAAGTGATTACCTGAGATTACATTGCTGTGAATTAGTTCTATCTAAAATTATTTAAGTTAATCAGGAAAGATTTTTGTCATTCGACAGCTGACCAGTTTTGTTTTTGTAAAATGTATCGTGAAAAATCAAATGCAAAGTTTAACTTTAGCTATTCGACCAACAACAAAGTCAATGGTTATTAGCTGCTATATTCAGTGTCATGAGGTTTAGGATTTTCACCAATTTCTACATTATCTAATACATACAGTATAAATAGTAGTGGAAAAAGTCTCTGTGTTGATTAAAAGCAAAAGTTACCAACCAGAAGGTGTTTTTTTTTTTTTTTCTGCTGAAAACATTTTTTTTATCATTATCCCACTCAAACACCAACTACTCTTGAAAAGGCTGTACTCTCTGTCTGGTTTTTCACACTGACAGCCAGCCTGTTACTCCAGTAGCACCTTCTGCGCTACGGCGTCTTTAACACGTCTTGATAAAAATTTCATACTTTTTAAGACTTTCTAGATTTGACGCAGTGTTTCATAACATTAACATCACTCTAGTTGGGGTTTCGAAACAACACAGTAGTCAGTTTGACTTCTGATTTGTAAAATATTATTATCCTGGAGGTTTTTCCAGGTGTTTTTGTTTAGGTTTTTTTTGTTTGTTTTTTTGCATCTGGGTTATCAGATATATATTATATATTATAACACCAAAGATTAAAGATGTAATTTAAAAATAAATCATTATTTTTCTTTCTTCAGGTTTCTTCAGCTCGAAGACGTTTTTTTTTCTTCAAGCCTGCACGGCAAAAACTGAAATCTTAGTAAGATTAAATATCTTAAATTTAGGAAATTTATGCTTGTTTTCTTTCTGACAATATCATTTTTCTCACCAAGAGGGGTTTATGTTAGAATATTTTTCTTATTTTAAGTGTTTTTGTACTTAATTATCTCAGTAAGACATCAAAGCTTGATATTAAGAAAATATTACTTATTATGAGTAAATATGCTAGAAACTAGAATATCAATATTTACCAATCAAACTTCAAGTCTGTAATGCCATTGGTTTTAGTTTCATGGAAATGTTTTGATACAAGCTAACATTTACTGAATCCTCTGTGCACATCCAGGTTCTTCATGAGCCACTGATAGATGAGGACCCCGTGTTTATCACCACCTGCACAGAAAGAGATCTGAGGAAGCGGAAGAAGAGGAAGTTCAGTCTCTGGGTCCGGCAGTGCACCTCCACCGGATTCATCTGTCAGGTAGAGGCGCCGGCTGACAGTAAAATAAATAAAACCTGCTGGACATTTCGAAAGAAGCAAAGGAAGGATGTGGGTCTGTTTTAATTTTCTGCTTCGAAACATGATGGCAAAAATGACTTCATAAATAAGGGAGTGAAGTTTCCACTCAGGCCGAAATCTGAAAGGCTTTTTATGAAGAGATGAGCGGCTTTGATCCGGGATCAGATCTCTGTCTCGACCCGTTACTTGTGTGTGCTGGACGGAGGAAAACAGCTTTGTGGGAATGATGTTCACAAGCTGCAAAATTCTCTTTGAAAATTCGATGTGAGCGTTAGAGATGGCTCCTGGGCTAAAACGCTGGTTGTTAGTTTCTTTTTTGATGCCACGGAGTGGAGTATTTTCTGGCTTCAGTTTGCAATCACAGATAGAGCTGCTGTGCTGACTGACAACGTTGCCCTCGACGCAACCCTCCGCTCCTACGCTTGTCTCTTATGTAACACCGAGGAGCAGAACTGTCGGATCGGTCCAACCCTCCCAAAAGCTGTGCTGTGTGCACAATAATTTTTTTAAGGATTATTTTTATTAATTACCAGCTAAAGCGCTCTTGGTTAACCCAAAACGTTAAACTTCAAACAGTGACTGTGTGAGAAAGGGAAAGTGAGGTTTTGGCTTTCTTAGGGCAACATGTAGACATGCACAACTACTGGGAAGAATTATTACCAAACTAAATAAAAAACACACACACCCCACACATCTCACTTTTCTTTGATTTTCATCTCTTCATGTGAGAATTCTGCACAAATAAAGCAAAACCTTCCAGTAAACATTTCTGACAGAATCTGTGTTTAAGAACTTCCCACCAGCTGGGTTCAGGTAAAGTTTTTTCATCTTCAACGCCTTCGCTGGTTAGCCACGCAGAGGGGAACGTGAACGAATCTTTTTTTTCTTTTTGAAAGATGAAGACTTGTAGTGTCTTCTAAAAAGTGCCAGTCGGTTTAGGAGTTGATTTTTTGATACAAAAGGTCCAACCAACTCCACTTAATAATACCAACAATACCAGCACCTTACCTCCATCTTACTGGCATCTGACTCAAAATCAACATAATCTGCCTTTAAAAATCTAAATCTAATGAAAAGTAGTTCAATTTAGCACATAATCTGTGTATAAACTCAATATGAAAAAATATATATCTACAGTAGGGAGGAATCGAGAGATTCATATTATGGTCAGCAAAAAGTAAAGAGTTTCTGCCCTGTAAGCACACAGACTATCTTCAAAACAAAGACGTGAAACATGAGAGCAAGGCTCATCGTCTATGAGATGGAAAGCAGTAGTTAAACAACATAAATTATTTATTCATAGATTTCTTGTGCTTTTATTCAAATAAAAGTACCTTTTATGCGCCTTGCTTTATACTCTAAAGCTATGTTCCATTAACTCGTCCATTTCAGAGAAGAAACATTAACATTCACACCGACTGCAGACATTTAGCAGCACCTCCTCCTTTACCAGTTTGCTGCACACCAACTTGATTCTCCACTGATGTATTCTTCATCTAAATCAGGGACAGAAGAACAAAAAAAGGAAAGAAAAGATGTGAATCATTAGTCTATCGCACTACAAAATAATATCCAAGCACCTCACAGAAGTAGGGACTCTCTCCACTAAGCTTAATGGCTCCATAGCTAATGTAGTTCTGGGATAATCAAACTAAAGCCATTTGACTCAGTGCAGAGTGGAAAAACTAAGCTATTTGCAAACTGTTTCTTTTTTTTAATAAGTGATTGCAATTCTGAGTTTATATCACTTTTAAGATGTATAGATTTAATGCCCTGTTTGCAAAAGGCTTCCTACAAACAAGCATCAATATGGGAATTTTGCTAAAATCAGCTCAGCGTTTGGCCGTTCTGTACCTGAAGTTCCGTCTGGTTTCCGCCCACACTGTGCAGATCTCCGTCCATCTGAAGGAGGGACAGGGCACAGATGGACTGGCCACCTTGAAGAACAAGCCCCAGCTCCACAGCCTCGTGGCCAAGCAGCTCTGCCAGAACATCTCCGGCAAGAACGCCATCATCTTTACTGGGCCGTCCATCACGAGCCTCGGTCTCTTCTCTGAATTCAGCAAGCAGGGTAACCAAGCAGACAACTTCCTCTTCTTTGCCTTTGGAGGACAGATTGTAATCTCACTCATTGTCTTATCCACTTTTGCCTTTGTACAAATTTGATTTGTTTATTTTGTTTTAAAGCGGGGTTGATGGCATAGTCCTCAGGCCAAACAGTATAGGCAAGACAAGTGTAGGATAAAACCACACAACATAAAAGATCATTGTTTCGATTCTCATTATATTTCAGCCTTTACCCATTGAACATGAACATTTTTTGACTGAAGTGACCTTTTAAACCCAAAATTGTGTTTTCATATTTGTTTTGATTTTAGCAAACTAAACCTATAGTTTCTTCCCTCTCCCCTACCCTGCTTCCAGATCTTCACTTTCAAGACCGCAAAAAGTTTTTACTGAGAGAGAAACAGCAGTTCAAAGCAAGCATCTCATCATGACTAACTCTCTCACTGATCCACTCGTTAAACAGGGATGCCTTGTTGACCGGATTTCCAATGAAAAGTCCTCCTTTTATTGGAGGACTTTAAAACATGAAAGTGAAAACAATGATCTGCGGTTTCCTTGGTCTGGGCAGTTTGGAGTCCAACCGAAAATTAAGAAAGTCCAGGATTTTCTCCTTTCTCATTAAAACTAAAACTAAAGACTGCTCACCCTCACTTCCATCTCTGAAGATTTACATCACAGAACAAATCGTTGCTCCGTAGAATAAATGCGCCGAGAGTGTGTGCTTCAGCACAGATTGGAGCCGATCAAGGGAAAATTGGTCTGATTAATCAGGGCCTAATTAATTTATCAAGACGCCTCTCTACAGTCAGATGTTGTCCCGCTAATGAAAATGGGTTTCATTAGGACTTTCCACTTAATCCAAGAGAAACCAATCAGTGTATAGATTTCAGTTTTACTAATAAATAAAATAGCTCTGCTCCTAGCTAGTTCTTTAAGTTCTTGTTTTCTTACCAGTGACATCTTTTTAGTACAAAGCAAAAGACATACCGCTTGGCTGAGGTTAATTAGAATTTCTAAAAATGGGACTGAACCAAAACGTTAGAATAAAGATCCTGGCGGCACTTCTTTATTCTAAACAAAAACCAGAGAAAGCGAAGTGACAGTAATTCACTCTATTATGCTAGGCAAAACTCAGCTTGAGAACGACTAAAAGACCGCAGATATGATCAACATTGTGTTATCACAATTAGCAGCAGCTGTAAACATCCCCCCACGATAAATAGCTGGCTGAACACATTGTCCAACAATTTTGTCTCTCAGTTTTATCTCGCTTGTTTAATCAGCAGACTTAATTGCGCCGCGTTATTCTGCAGCAGTCGTGAGCGGAGAAGGAAGCCGTTTTGTGAATCGTTAACACATCAGCGGTGGCCGCCCACATGCTTGTTTTGCCTCTTTCTCATCTCAGGAAGAGGCAAAGAAAGTCACTTGTATGCACCGATGAAAGAGATCGAACAGCTGAAACGGTCCTGTAGGTTTCTAGTTCCCAAACTAAACGGGAAGACAGAACAAAAGCTTTCTCCGTGGCTCGTAAATTGGTAATTTAGCCGTTCATCAAATTTATATTTCTGCCAAATCCAAACTGAGAAGCCAGCCTTGAAAAAGTGCTCACACACACTCTTGAGCTTTTATACACTGTGTCACGCTGCTACCAAAACAATCTGTGCATTTTCTTAAGATTGAATATTATAAACCATCACAAGTAGCACACTGTTGTAAACGGAAGGGGAAGTGGCACTTGGCTTTTAAATATAAAAATCCAAAGAGGGTGTCGCCCTCCATGAGTCATTTAATGTTCTCTTTTGAAACATAAAAGTAAAAAAAAAAAAAGCAACCGTACTTATATATGTTTCTCTCGTCTCTGTTCAGATATCTACTGCTGTGGCTTGCTGAGCACCAGGAAGAGTGACTGCACAGGTTTGCCCCAAAGCATGCTGGTCTGCAGCTCCACGCCGGCGCAGCGCGGCCAGTCACGCGTGATGATGAAGGGCAGCATGTCTCTGATCAGCTGGTACAATAAGGGACACTTCAGGTTCATTACCAATGCCTACTCACCAACAAAAGAAGGTGAATAAGTAAATAACATCTTCTTCGATGTGTCCTGTTAAACAGCTTTAGGTTGAAATCTCTGTTTCTAACACACAATTTGCATTGCTGCATGAAAGGAAAACTGTCTTCTGATTAGGTGAAATAAAATTCAACATTATTCTGTGATGCGAGTTTGCCATCAGTAGATCCCCCCCCCAATATCGAGCATTCCTGACATTGAGAATCAATGAGAGCTTTTAATCCACAATAATCCTTTTTTAGGCGCCGAGAGGATCATGATATTGCATAAACACCCTCACACTGTCTAATCCACTTTGTTAAGTTTTAAATCCAGCCATGTTCATGCTCTGTGCTGGAGGAGTGTGGAAGTGAGGAAGCAGATCAGTTAAATGGTTACTATCTAGTATTGATTTTCTTTGGCCTGTACGTGTGTGTGGGAGTGTGTGTGGGAATGCTTTGTAATCTGGCATTAATAGCAAAATAGCCTCTAATCCTTCCATTTCTTTTGAAGCATCATCACCACAGTTGATTGGTATCTTGTGGTAATAGTATCACGTTTTAATTTCCGTGATTGAGCAAAATGAAAATGTGTAACAAAATAATGCAAAAATGGTGACAGGTATGTTTACGTGGATTTAGTTCTTCCTCCGGTTCTCTATGCTAACTCAGCTATTTGTTGCTTTTTCTTTGGCAGGAGTGATTATTAAGAGGAAAAGTGGAGAAATCCCATGCCCCCTTGCCGTCGAAGCCTTTGCGGCACATCTCAGCTACATCTGCAAATACGACGACAAGTACAGCAAGTATGTGCAGACCTAACGGTGCCTCTGCATGGGGCCTCACATGTTCTCCTTGAGTATGTGTAGGTTCTCTCCAGGTGCTCAGTACCGGCTAGATGAAACTAGTTAGCAAGCTATTCCTACACTTGAGGTTGAAATTCAAAGTAATATTGTAAATTTAACCGGAACCTTTCTACTGCCTGGAATTTTCTGAAATGATCCTTACTTGAAAGTCATTGAGAATCAGAGGAGGGAGCAGAAGATTGCTTTGAGCAAAGACTTTGAGCTCATTGCTAAGGTTGAATAGTCAAAATATCAGTAGAAACATGCTGAAAGCTGGCCAGCTATTATAAAAGGGTTGTTGTTTTTTTTGTTTTGTTTTTTTTGCTTTAATAAAATGTTGCCATTGATTATTGAGAAAGATGTTAATTGAATTTTCAGAACTTATTCTCAATTTACAATATGTTTTATTTTGAGAGACCCGTCTCATTTCTATCATAAACAAACTTCTTATTGAACAGAAAATCTTTTTAGGATCTAAATTTGAACATAAAACCCCAGGTTATGGTGACCACTGAGAACCGAGTGAAAAATAGAGCTAGTTCAATAAAAAAAAAAGTCGGTGCACTGTTTTTAGTTTTTTACAATAATAAACAGCTTTTTTTAATATAAATGGTTTACTCATCTGTTCTACCCCATGGTTTACTCATCTGTTCTACCCCTAACATATTATTTTGTATCCGTCCTTCATTTCAGTGGTGTAGAAGACATAATGCAATAGGAAAATAACACTCCAACATCGCCTTACAAACAATAAACACTTTAGCACATTTTATTTCCCATATAAGCCGGCCTGAAAGGGGCTCAACAAGTTCTGCTGCATGAGCACCGCAGGCCTCACATGTCATTTTTTTGTTGTTGTTGTTTCTTTCTTATAGATATTTTATCTTCCATAAGCCCAACAAGACTTGGCAGCAGGTATTCTGGTTGAGCATCAGCATTGCCATCAATAACGCGTACATCCTTTACAAGATGTCCGACGCCTACGCCGTCAAGCGCTACAGCCGAGCGCAGTTTGGAGAGAGACTGGTCAGGGAGCTGCTGGATCTGGACGACTGTTCCCCCACACAGTGAGAAGAAAGAGGAGGAGGAGGCGGAGGATGAAGACAGAAATACAACCGCTCCCACGTTTTAATTTCCACTTGGTTGTACAGACCTCCTGGGTCTGTGTCAGTGTGCCAAGCTCCCGTCTCTCTCTTCCTGTGGTTGTTCATTTCTGCCCCTGTAAATATTCACTAACACACAACTGCACTGTATACATTATTAAGAGCCACCTGGGGTAGCTTCCCCCTGATTCAGCTGCTACTGTTAGCCACACACTTCTGGCGTCAGCAGATATCAGTCAGCAGAAGCAGAAATGAAACAAGAAACAACAAAATGGGTCGGATTTCACTCAGAAATGGTGTCACCTTAAAGTTTTTAGTCTTATCAAACAGTTTAACAATTAACAATTTAATAAGCCTGAATTAAACTGAAACTATCTTTAAAAAATAATAATTAAAAAATAAAAACACACTTGGCACCTTGTAACAATGTCCGAGTAAACACGACACTGCATGCATTGAGAATGTAGATTGTGATGTTTGTGTTAAGTGTGGAAAAGATTTTAGCTCCAGGCGAGCTGTGAAATAATTGTGTGTGTGTGTGTGTGTGTGTGTGTGTGTGTGTATGTGTTCAGTAAGTAGAACTGCCATTTGTGTGTCTGATGTCAAGCCTGAGGATTGAAGCGTGTGACACCTGTGACCCAAATGTGTCGTTCCGTTGCACACCATGTTCGCTAGGCGTGCATCGTCAGTAAAAAGGGATTCCTCATACGGGGCCGTGTCCACCTGCCCATCACAACTGCCCGCATCAGAAAAATCCTGACAAGAAAGCCATAAAGTTCCCTCTGGAACTGTAGTTTTTTATTATTATTATTATCTAACTGTAACGGCAATAAAAACCATAAATTACATCCATACAGGGTTTTGCAAAAGTATTCATATTACTGGAACTTTTTCTTAGACGGCGACATGCTACGTGGGTTCATATCTTCAGTAAAGACAAAGAAAGTTTTCCAGATGGATGGAGGTAAATACAGAGCAGACTGTGGCAGGGGTCCACCTTCCGGCAAACCGGAGACGCGATGGAACAATTTTAGCTCAGAACATCTTCCTGTCAACGTCCCTACCTAAATCCTCTCTGTCCAACCCAACTGAGCTTGAGCTGTTTGGCAGAGAGGAAGTGGCTGAGATTGTCTGTCACTGCAAAGATTGCAAAAGTCTGGCTGCATTCAAAAGAATGCCACACAATTCAGGTTTTTGTTGGGGGTTTTTAAGAAAACTGAAAGCTATGCATAATTTTTCTTCCTTTCCTTACACACTACTTTGTGTTGGTTTGTTTAATCCCAGTTTGGAGGTTTTGGGATTGTAATGTGACATAATGTGACAGTTCAAGTGGTGTGAATACTTTTGGAAGGCTCTGTGTGGTTTGTTTTAGGAGATTAACTGATTAATTAAAGTAATTGATCTGTTAGATTATATATATATATATATATATATATATATATATATATATATATAATGAAAAAGATACTTTATTAAATAGA
>CAEFZX010017625.1:0-39703 GCA_903066825.1 Alfaro cultratus
TATATATATATAAAATACAGGTACATCTTTTTTTATTAATTTCTTTAGATTTATCCTGTTCCTGCAGTCCATTAAAAGCAAAAGAAGATCAGGCATCTGTGAAACATAAAGCTTTCTGGCATTTTAAAGTGTTTTTTTTATGTTTATAACTTATTCAAATGTGAAGCTGAAAATTAAGCAATATAAATAATTGGAAAACTATTATTGACAGTATTCAATAAGACATAAAGACATACAGTGTGTTGAATAAATCGCTCTGAAACTTTGTCCTCCTCAGGTACTTCCTCTACTCTTTTTGCTTCTTCTTCTTCTTCTTCTTCTTCTACAGCGACCTCTTCCTCCTGCAGAGACTGAGGGAGAACCTCCTCTTCCTCCTGGGCAGTCTGATCAGACGTGTCAGGACTCAAGGCGGGTCCCTCACAACCAGCGGGATCCTCCTCTTCCTTCCTCTCGTCAACTTCCACTGACTCATCCTCCGTCTCCATGACAACGCCGCTGAGCTCCACATCGGGCGAGTGAGAGGTCTTCAAGGAGCTCAGCACTTCCTCCAGGAGCGAGCTCCCCTCCTCGACGTTTTCTTCTTCCCCCAACGAAGAGTCACTCTCAGAGTGGACGGCGCAGGAGAATCCTGCAGGGCTGGTCAGGTGCTCCGTCTGACCAGCAGGGGGCTCTGGTGAGACGCTAGAAAATCAACAGGTTTTATTTGAGTGGAGGAGGTTTAAAAAAAACACACACACAGAATGGAGGAGGAGAAGAAGGAGGAAATGATGTGGGAGCACCTGGGACTGTCCAAGGAGGAGGATGTGGAGCTGGAGGAGGGAGCGCGCCCATCAACTGAGGCGTCCTGTTCTTCCTCATCTTCCTCCTGCTCCTCCTCAGAGAGACTGGACTCTAGAGGACAGGAAGCGTCCGGGGCGTGAGAAACATCCTGTTCTGTTTCCACATCATCTTCTCCCTCGTTATCCCCGAGCGGGAAAGCTGGGGAATCTTTTTGGGGTTTGTCCTCTTCGTCCTCCTGTTCGGTTTCCGCTTTCAGCTGATCCCGACTTTCGACTGAGTCACAGACAGAAAAGAGTTCCTAAGAGTCATGGTTAACTTGAAATAGGAAAACACACTGACAAAAGTAAAAAGAAAAAAAAAACTAATAATCAAAACAAAACAAAAAAACAAACACCATCATTAACTGTGGTGTTTGTTAATGAAGTAGTACATATCTACTTCAGATATGTAAAGAAAAAAAAGCAAATAAATAAAAAAAGTGACAATTACAATTTGCTATTGGCCTTCAGAAACTCCTCTGTGTCTTAATGAAATGTGTTGAGTGATCAATGAACGGCGCTGACCTTCTGCCTTCTGCTGCTCCTCCGTAACGTCTGCTGCCGTCAGAGACACCGTCAGCTCCTCCTCCTCCTCCACCGCAGAGTCGCCTTCTGTCTTCAACTCCAGGCGCTGCACAGACATGATGCTTCATCATCAGCTGCTACTTGCTGTACAACGGGGTGAGGACGTCAGCAAAAACGTCCTCAGAAGAACAAGACTTAAGATTTAGGCCAGGTTAGGTGGAAGTTCTGGGAGTTTAGCTTATATATTTTCTAACTGTGTACTGCAGACACAGTGAGATTACTTAAATATTTACGTACAATAAATCCTTCTGTACAATCTGTTTTTGTTTTTTTTTTGTTTGTAGGACTGATTGGTTCTGACAATTATGACTGGAAAAATCACATAAGGTAGCAAGCAGGACTCCTAATCACAAGAAAACCAAAAGCTAGCCTCCAAGCTAACTAAACCCTGAGCGGGACGGTTAGCATCTTAACGCTGCACACATTTTACACCTAAAATAAAAAGTACCAGCATTAAAAAATGTAAAGCAGCAGAAATAACAGGTAAAATATATATATCAGTATTGCTAAGAGGACAGAAATTAAAGTAATTCAGCTAAAGCTAAATGTTGGCATCCATGCTAGCATTAGCATGATGGACCTGAGCAGGTTTATAAAAGTGAGAGAAGTAAAAAATATTTGCTACAGTACAGTCTTTTCATGTTCAAATGATCCCAGTGCGTATTTTCTTGACTTGTGTGTATCTTTATACTTACATGGGAAACAAACAAAACTTTATTTTACACATTTGTGTTTCAGTGACTAGTAGAAACACAGGGCTTAAACAGTGTCACTAACTCAAATTTAAGGCTTTTTAAGAGGCTTTTAAGACCAATATGAATTAAGAACAGTACTATGACAAAAATGTACAAAAGAAAATGACACATTTTATATAGTAGCACTGCCAAGCTTTTCTTACACAGAACGCACATAGCGTCGTATGGGATGGCAACAGAAGTGAGCCAGTGGTGAAGATGAACATTGTCCAGCCAGCTGGCAATAAATTCACACTTACCCATGATGGATACAAAAAAGCTACCTAGCTAGCTAGTGTATATTAGCAGCTAGTTAGCGATAACTTCAACTGCCCCCAGTCAAAAAACAGAATGATGTCTGAGTACGACTCAGACATTTGCCTGACAGAAAAGTCCCGCCTCATCAAAATTTAAGACCTGTGATTAATGTATTTCAAGCCAACTTACATTGTTTTTAATGAATGTAAGACATTAATTTTAGCTTAATTAACAGTTTTTAAGGATGCACAGACACCCTCTTTAACTAATCATATCATCTTTTTTGTCAAAACCTTTACTTCACCTACTGAAGCGATTCAATGTTTGTCGCCTGGAACAGACTTTAGAAAGAACTTTCAGGGGCTGGAGCCCAGGGCCCCGATTATTTGGGGGGCCAGGAAAGACTTTTCTTTTTCTTTTTTACAAATGTGTTTATGTATTCTAAAACTCCCAACTCAATACTAGACAAGTTGAATTGAGATTTTAAGATTTGTATGACCAAACGAGTATTTGGAAATTCTGATGTTATAGTAGATTTCCTGGGAAACAGCATGGAGCTACTGACCAGGGAGTGTGTTAAACCTACCATGCATTGGTTTATAAGAGCTGAGATGAAGGACTACACATTAATGTACCATCATTTTCATTAGTAAAATAATTTTTCTCAGCTGGATGGGGCACCAAAACTGACTCCAGCCCAGGAACCTGGCCCTGCTTGTTACCACAACTAGGAAAATAAATAATAATTAAAATATAAATATATACACCAAACCTAGAGCCTTCTGGGCCACGTAACTGGAGGATGTGTGTGGTTGTCTTACACGGCAGGGCTTCCTCCTGTTGCAGGCCTTGTTTCTCAGGCCCAGCTTGTGCTTGGCAGCAGAGTTATCCAGGCAGACGAAGGGACTGGCCGGCTGGCTGAAGTCCCCGGGAACCGCTGGGGGGCTCACAGCTCTGCCGGACAGCTGGCGGGGGAAGGAGACAGAAGGTTTCGGCAAAGTGTTTCCCACATAACTTATTGACAGAAGCTTCACTTTCCCAGCACTTATCGGCGTAAGAGAAAGGAAACGCTTGATGTTTTTGGACTACACTTCAGGGGGAAACCCCTTTATCCTGTTGAGCTCAGATAACTCCATCCACATAGTCAGCAAAAAAACAAAAAACAAACAAACTTCAGAGTAATGTAGAAAAATGTTGGGTTAGCCAAAATCAGGCCACACTAACACAATTCTGTTTTGTTTTTTTAAAGTCAGAGGTACTTTAGGGTCTCTAGGCTGCGGTTAGCATTGAGGTAAAATGTAAAGCAGCAGAACGTCGCCTCAACAGAAACAGGACGGCGTGAGGAGAGGAGGTGTGTCGAATCGGAGCGCTGTAACTAAAAGCAGACACGCTGACTGCAGAGCTAACCATCGGAATGCACCCCAAACACACAGACACGCATACAGTAGGTCAGTGCGGCTGGAAGAGAGAGAAAAACAGTCAGAATAAGGAGGAAAAAAAAGAGAGAGAGAGACAGAGAGAGAGAAAGGTGACATGCAGAGAAAGAAGAGGTCAACCTGCTCACTTCCATTTAAGGTCAGAAGAGCAGCTTGAGGATCGGTTTGAACAGAAACACATGAAGACAATCAGCAGCATCGTCCCGTCAACACATGATGGTTATTTACGGCGCTGCAGATGGGAGGCAGTGCTCTTTAGGAACACATGAACTGAAACAAATACAATTCTTAAATGATTGTTTATGCATTTCAGAAACATCAGATCCAACGATTTATGTTCAAATGTAAATATACATAGCTAAAGATACACATAAATGCTGTTAAATGTGAATTGTAATTGGTAATTGTTACCCCTCAGCCATTCAATTCATTTATATTTTTTCCACATAGTGCAAATATAAAAATATGGATCATATGTTCATGTATTGTCTATACCCGCCACACAGAGACAGAAACAGCACAAACAGCGGCGCTGGTACACTCACACTCTTAATGGTTTTGGAAAGGAACCAGTTAGCATAGCATGCGTATTTCTGTGCTGTAGGAGGAATCCAAGCAGAACCCGCAGAAACATTTCACACAGGGATTATGGAAAACCCACAATATGGATCAAATCAGTTTGAACTCTGCTTGTTGGAGATTTTCTTTAAGCTGCACAAAGTTCCTAGCTACCTAACGGCTAATGCTAAGCAACATGTAGCTGGATGTTTGGGCTGGTTTGTGTATTTAACTTGTTTCCAGGAGTCTGCTTTTACCTGGAAAGATCATCTGAATAATAATAAATTTTTTTTTTCTTTTTTACCACCGTGCTCTAGGCAAACCATCGCAATAGTCCAGTTTATTTGTAGAGCACATTTCAGCAACAAGGCAGTTCAAAGTGCCAATATGAAACAAGCAACAAACATTAGATTTTGTCCAATGCAATCATTAAAATCACCAAGCACATAAACATCAAACACATTGATTAATGGTCCAGTTATCAGGAATGATTTTGCGTGTTTTTAATCTCAGATCGCTGAGGGATAAACATGCGGACGCTGATATTAATGTGATTTTCAATAAACATCAAACGGATCTGGAACTAGTCAGTCAAGACAAACACTTCACAACTACAAATCTCAGTTTATTTCATTGTTTTCTACTTTTTCGCAAATGAAAAATTTGTGGGAAATATTCAAAATTAGGAGTTTGAATATTTCGATCAGTTTCAAACTCAATCCCCTTTGCACAAAAAAAAAGCTTTTAACTAAATCCAATAAGTCTCCCATCATGTGGGCCAAAACAAGAGGAAGTGACATCACTTAAGCATCTGTTATTCTATTGGCTGATGCAGTAAACAGAATCTAGCATGTAGAATCCCAACTAGACGCATTGAAAATCAGACAAAATGTAAAAAAAATCCAACTTTTTCAAGGCGGTGTAACTCAAACTGGAAACATAAACTCATCTTAAATGTTTAACTGGAATCTTGAGCTTCACTGCTATGAGAGGAATCTCCTTTAAAGGGCTGATTTTAGATTTTTTGTGAGCACGTCTTGTCAGCCAGTCGTTTGTCACTCTTTCCAGTTGGGAACACGCGATTGGGCCGAAATGCTTCTGAAACGACCAAAACGACTTCACTGTCATTAAAAGCTCATTTGTCCCGGTTTGCTGGCTGAGAGAGACGGTCGCTTCTCGCCGAATCCAGCGTTCTGGAGTGCAAAGTCGTAAAGCATCGAGGGAAAAACTGAACAGCAGGAACAGAGAAACAAAAAAGTAGAAAAAGCGACAGAAGGAGAGAGAGAGAGAGAGAGAGAGGTTTGTTTTACATGAAGAATGCTTTTATCTAGATCCAGGAGTTTAATGTGTAGACTCGGATCATGAGATGTTCATCACTGTAATCACATGAGCAGAAACGTCCCGTACACAGACACACTCACACAGTACAGAGACTCTTCTTCACTTTACCTACAGCAGCAGTTCGGAAACGTGAACGAGTTCAAAACGTGACAATCAATGGAAGGACAGGAAGCTAGTAAACTGGTTACCAGCATTTATGTAGTTAAGTAACACTTGTGTTTTTTACTAGTTCACAAAACCTGAACTTTTGCTCTTGCTTCAGTATTTCACTCAGTTACATCTGAAATCATATCTTTTAATGACTAAAAATAAAATAAAATAAATAACACCATAAAAAACAGATCAGATTTTTCTGGTGTTTTTTTTTTTCTATTCTTGAACTAGATTTGTCTTGTTCTTTTCCTTTCCTTTTTTCATTTTTGCATTGTGTATGGAAAGATTAAAAAAATAAATAAAATAAAGTAAAATTTGAATTCTTACTTGGGAATGTTTTGGGTAAAGTATTTCACTCAGTTACATTTGAAATCATATTTTTTATTAGAGTAAAAATAAAAAAAATTTAAATCCAGAAAAAAAAGCTGCATCGCTCCTTCAGCTGTTATCTTTTGTCATCTATTTTTGTCTTATTTTATTTTCTTTCGTTTTGCTCTTTTTGTTTCGTTTCATTTTTTCAGCATTGTGTGTGAGAGGTTAAAAATGACCGAAATAAATAATTGATCAAATGATATTCATGATGTCGTTCGGCTCACAGCTTATTTTATATTGCATTTTAACAGTTAGAGACCAATATTTTCTAATTTCTTTTGAGAAATTCACAAAACTTCCTTCCTTCCAACTTTCACCTCCAGTACATTTTCCATGAGGAACTTGCTGCTGTTACTTGAGTAGCATTTTACACCTGTAAACTCACTCGTATTTAAGCAAAACGTCATCAAATTAACTGCACTTTAACGTAGATTTCTGTACTTTCCCATCTCTGCTAATAAACATTAAAGTGTTTCTTTACCTGCTCGTCGCTGTTGGAGCTGGACCTCTCAGCTTTACTCTGAGAAAAGCACAAAAAGGAAATAAAAACATTAGAGCAAAAAAACTCCAGACAGACTGCGGTGGTGTGTGTGTGTGTGTGTGTGGTACCTTGACTGAATGAAGGGGTGTGTAGTCGGGTGGGCTGCAGGGCAGGCCGTCGTCCTCAGACGTGGCTCCGGCGTCTTCGGTCTTCTTCACACACATTAAGGACGGAGGAGAACCCAGCCTGATGGCCTGCTTCAGCTGGAGCTGCAGACCAAACATCATCAGTAATTATCACACATCTTATTTCTCTTTTATTTCATTTCTGCAAAGTTCAAAAGTATCTTTTTTTTTTAAAAATTATTATTATTATTATCCCAAAGGAAAATTAAATGTTGTAATTTATATTACCATGCATCTCCAAAAACTCATTGTGGACGGCGTTGCTGTGCGCCTCCTGTAGCAGTCAGCTAGCAGCAAACCTAAAAGAGGCTTCTGACTGAAGACTGTTGCCATGTGACGGTCTTGTGACTGTCACGAAGCGCCAACAGCTCAATTTTCAGGCAGCAGAAATTATATTTCACAATGAAATTTTCTAGATGACGCCATTAGCAAGAGCTGCTAATCCAACTCGTTTGTTTTTGCTGCTCCCCTTCAAATCTCACTCTGGCCGTTCGGTTGGGAAACCCGACAGACAGACCAAGTTCTGGATGTGATTCTCGTCCGTCATGAACGACGGAGGAGAAGGAAGCTTGCAAACCACTTGGAAAAACTTTTTACTTTCTTTTTTCTTTACTTTTTCTCACATTTTGGCAGCTTGTAAGTCGAATAATAAAAACCCCCACCATATTTTCTAAATTAATTGATTTATTTTTTAATTTAAGGGTTGTCCACTTTTTTATTCGTCTCTTTGAATCAAACCTCTGGGGAATCACTTCTTTTTCCTCAATGTTCTAAAAACTTTAATTTTTTCCCCCTCTCTTTCAATTCTTGTGTCAGATTCTAATTTAGATTTAAGATTTGAACTTTGACTAGTCCATTTCTAGAAGGATGTGCTCTGATCTAAACCAGTTTGTTGGTTTTTATTCACGCAGAACCTGGATCTGTACTTAAACTACACACAGAGAGGCTCAAATAACTCATTTGAGGAATTTTGCAAACTGTTAGTTCTGAATACAAATTAATGTTCCTATTTTCACTCTAATCTGATTTAAAAAAAAAAAAAAGTTTCCTTCCATTCTACAATATTTGCAAGGCTCAGATTTGATAGAAGATGAGTTGATTCGCTTTCCAGAGACGATGGGAATGCCCAAAGTTTTCACTTCCAGTTTAATAATTACACATTGGTAATATTTTGAGACAGTGTGGAGTATAATTAACAAGGCGGGACTTTTGCAGAGGGTTCATTGGCAACAGAGCGTGAAAGTTCTTGCACGTTCTGTCGGTATCACAGAAACTCAAACAGGTTTCTTATCTCCATGCTGCCCTCTGTCAGGCACTTTAGGACTCATTTACTTGGGCACAAAGCAAACACTGGAAAATACAGCTTTTGTTGAGCAAGTCTGGACGGCCTGCTTCAATGATTAGAAATGGATACAGATATTAGAAAGGTTCAGAAATCAATATTCATGCAGAGCTGCTTGAATATTGAATATCAGTTAAAGAATTGCTTCATCTAGCTTTATTGGTTCAGAAAGATAAAGTTGTTTGAAACAGAAAGTTGATTTAATATTGAGTTTGACTTGACTTAGGTTGAAATACATTGTTTTGAAAATGTATATTTTTATGTTGTTTTTGTGTGGTAACTGTACATACTAGGAAAAAAAAAAACTAGAAACAGCTGGAAACACATTTTGACATAAATTGGCTAAAATTCCAGAAAACGGATGTGAGACTCTTGTGAAATGATACCTAGAACATCATAACTAATGAACTCTTTGCACTTCAACTTCCGCGTTCGGGGAAAAGCGGCTCGATCGTTTCCGGTTTATTGAAAATGGCATTTTACACTCGGTGCTTATCCAAGGTAACAATTAATGATGTACATCGACCCGAAGCCCCAACAAGTAAACTGGAGAAAGGTTTTGAGATGTACGCCTCGTTATGTATCCACGGATACCAAGGTGAGTTTTACTTTATGACTAACATTAGCTTTAGCTTATGCTAGTAGGCAATATTCTCAGACATTTTTCTTGTAAAAATGTGCTATTTAAGTATCTAAACATTTTAATCCATTCTAAAGGACAATGTTTTTACCTTATTTTGTACTTATTTTCAAGTATATTATATGTTCAATGTCGTTAGTGTCAGAGACCAAGTAACGGGGGATTTTACAAGTAACATTCAGAGATGGCAAATTTGTTTAGACTCTTACCTGAGTGCCAGGAAACTTCAAAAGAAGTATGCTAGCAAAGCTGCTAGCGTATGTCCGATGCTAGTAGCACGTTAGCATGTTTCCCTGTTAGCTTGGGATGCTTCAAGCATCCCAAGCTAACAAGCTAACTTGGGATGCTTCAAGCATCCCAAGCTAACAGGGAAACATGCTCAGGTAAAACAAATTTGCCAGTACTGAATAATATCAGTGATATCTTAGTTTTATGTATTTGTCCCATTTCAGTTGACAGAGATATAAAACAATTCATTCGGTAACATCTTGTTTTGTGTATGTGCTGAATGTAAAAATGTAGAACGTGTTTACCTGGCAGCGCCCTGCTATTTATCCTGTAGCGTCTCATTAGATATTGATCTTTGCATGACGTGCTTATATTTAGCTCTGGAATGACCTAATTCCCGCTCATCAAACAGGAAGCCCCCGCTGAGAGCGAGGATTAAGCTGGGAATATCTCCATCGGATCATTTTTCTCTCTAAACTCAGTTTATGCTAATGACTGTGTCTGAACTCCCATCTGCCAGACGTATCGCTGCTGTTAAACCTTTGGAGCGGCTTCATATCTGAAGCTCCAGCTGCATCGTCTGTCTGTTTTTGTGTCCGTAAATAGGCCTGAAACACTTCCTCTTTATTTCGACTGCAGAGGAAAGTTTTCCTCTTTAGCAAATCCCCTTAAGGAGCAGCTTAATTCCTGCTCTCTGTAGCTGAGTAAAGCGGTTGCACTGGAGGTCACGTCTTCCCCTTATAGACTGCTGTTGTGACAGACGGATATGTGCTTCATCTCAGTTCCTCCTCCTCCTCTTTGTCATCCAGTTACTTTTTCTTTTCTGCCATAAACACCTGAATTCCAGTAATTCACTGGAGTTTAGAGTCATTTCTGATTATTTATTCCCGTCTCTTACACTATGTCTTCTGCTATAATAACTTTGGCTGGATATCAAAAAGAGCAGCAGAGTCTTTTTAGTAGAGGAATATCATCCTCATCCATTACATCTGACATCTTAACGGGATCGTCCAGAATGCCACATAAACGTATTAATGCCTCTTAAAAATTTGTCCACGCTTCCTCACTCCACAACCTCAACTCTCGATATATTTCACTGTGATTTTGATCAGCAAGTTCATACGGTTTTGAAATCTTAAAGTTGAAATGAAACACTAATAAAAAAAATTCCTATAATAGATATATATAAAAAAATTACTGTTTTTTTTTCTTCAAAAGGTCACCTGACATTAAAGGGGCAGTGTTATGTGCTTTACAACCACATAGTGCCATTTTATTCCACAATCAAGTAACTACGTCACTTTTGTTTGTTATAAAATTGATGCATATGACTTAAATTACAAAGTCAAACTTCTTTTAACGCCTTGAAATTGGGCCTCTGTCTCTTTAAGAAGCTCCTGCTCTTTCTGAAACTCCGCCTTCAGGAAGTCATCATAGCATTATTCCTCTATTAACCCTTTCACAACGTTTTTACCAGCGTTTGAGAAGTAGCTCCTATAATGAGCTCAGCTGACGCACGGTTCCACCAGGTGTTTGCTAATTACAGCTGGCTAGTCTGAAGGAGCTGAGTGGGTAAGGTTGTTCTCGGGAGCTTTGTTGTCGGAGGCGGAGCTAGGTCCATCAAGGTGTTTTGCACAGCTCGGTGGTTGCCATGGAGAGTAAAAGATTCCTCAAGCATGCATAAAAAAATCAAGGCGACACTTCAGGTGTGTTTTTGGTGAGGGAAAAACATTGTAACATGATGTAAGGCTCAAATGTAAATTTCACATAGTACTGCCCTTTTAGCAAATTTTATTTTACTGAACTGAGGTATAAAATGGCTCTTTGGACAAAACATGTTCATGAGCGAGAATGATCAAGTTGTAAACATGTGGAAAAAGTTCAACCTCTGGAATTGGAGCTGTAATCACAGCACAAGCGGGCTGAATATAAATGCCCACCACACTTTTCAGATCTCACTTTATAATTACACACTACTTCAAGTTCGTCTTTGACATTAAATTCCCCTGGGGGGGGGGAAAAAGGTGAAAAAGCAAAGAATGAACACATTTTAAAGGAACACTGCACCTTATCTTGCCACGCCACAGGAACTGGCTCCTGATTACGTTTTTAGCTTCTGGGGTCAAAGAGTAAAACTCAGCGGTTGATATTTACCTGTAGGGATTTAACTTTCCCGTGAATGCTGTCCTGAGACGCCCCGAGGCCCTCGTTAGCTTCTGATGAGTCGGAGACGAAAACAGAGTCATGTGACAAGGCCTTGTTGCCCAGACTGATCCTAGACCTTCAGGAACAACAGATAGGAAGAGAAAAAAAAAAAAAAAAAAAGATTTTTTTTATCAAATGTTTATAATAACAAAATTAAAACTGTAAACACTATTATAACAATACGATTTTCTGTTACTTCTTATGATGACCATTGGAAAAAACAATAAATTAACAAGACACATCCTGCGACACAGACAAAAGGCCAGCAGAGGCAGGAAGTGGGCACGGCTTGCGAAAACAAAGAAATCCTGAACCTGTCGTCAGGAAGAGACGCTCCACTCCTGGTGGACAAAAACAGGAAGCGCCGAGCCTCCGCCGAGGAGATGAATCTCAAAACACAGTCTCTCCTAAATCAACTCTGCACATGGGATTTTTTTAAAAGAAATCTAATCAGGCAGCAGAAACACAACAGTAAGAAATCATTTTGGATTTTCAGTCATCTACAGGGAAATCAACAATATTGTTTCAAACTGATTGTAACTTCTGAAATGTTTTTTTGTTTTTTCAGACAACAGAAGCGAGGGTTTAGTAGTAAATATCAGAGACATCAACTGTAGCAGTGAGTTCCCTTTTTAATTAACAGAAACCAATAAAATGATCTTTGTCTTGATTGTTTTATTTATTTATTAAGTCACTCTTGGATGTGGAAAAGCAATCCGAATCAGTTTGCTCCTATGAAAATACTGCTTCCTCGCTTGAAAAATTAGGATTTAACCGTTTTAACCACATTTGTTTGGTTCAGTTTCAGTAGTTCAGACTTCCAGACTGAAATGTAAAATAAACAAATCACTCAAACAGTACTCTTCTGGTAACATGAAGTAAGCAAAGGTCTAATAAAGCATCACACTCCAAACTAACTCAAGAACCAAATGGAAACAAAGTCACTAGCTGCGTGCAAAACTATGTCAGCAACACAAAGTTTCATAATTAAAGGTGTTGCCATAACATAAGAAACGCGATTAAAATCCCACATGAATAAGTTTGATCATGCAGTAAAGAATGTGGTCCCATGATCCTCCAACTACTTCCTGTCTCCAGCGGCAACGACAGTTGTTGATCATGTGACTTGTCTGATGCGAAAAAAAGTGTTTCCATTGCAGTTTTGCAAAATAAACCAATTTTCCAATTTCCAAAAAAACCCCTCATGCTAATGCCGAAGCTTTTTTTTAATCAAAAAAACAGGAGGTTTTTTCAAAATTGCTGCGTTTCCACTGAACAAATTTATTGTCAAAACGTCAAATTACAGAATTATATGGTCAGTGCAGCTACTGATATCTATCGGCCTGCAAAGTGTTACAAAGCCATTTCTAAGTCTTTGGGACGCCACAGACAGAGGGCACATGGGAGAGTGGTGAACTTTTCCAGCAGTGGCTAAACCCACCAAACACAGAAGGGTTCTTCAGAAACTGATCCAGAAGACCATAAAATACACCACAACAACGTCTAAAAGGACGTAAAAGAAGAAAAAAGTTAGATTTTCCAAAAGCACCTGTGACTCCGAAAACATTTGGGAAAATATTCTTGGGACTGAACTTTTAAAAAATTACGACGTAAAAGAAAGTATTCGCCCTGTTAGATCCCATAGTCTGACATGGTGGTGGTGGAGTGATGCTCTGGGGGTGTTATGCCACTTCAGGACATTTGATGAAACCATAAATTGTGCTCTCTACCAGAGAAAGCTAAAGGAGAGTCTCTGGTCAACAGTTTGTAACTTTAAGCTAACGTGGCTAATGGAGCAGAACGACTTCCTGCCAATTATCGCAAATAACTGATGATGGTTGTTGCCGCCATGAGTTTAGGGGGAAAGAGCCGCAGGATGGATAAATCATACCCGGCCAGGTTGAATCGGACAGCTTCTTCCCTAATAAATGACTTGATTTGTATTTACACATAACTCAATGTTGATTTCATGATCTAAAACACTGAAGTGTGTCAAAAAAGCAAAAACCAGTAGAAATCCTTTTGGGGACAAATATGTTTCTCGTGGCCCTGTGGTTGCTAAAGGTTAGTGAGTAGAACTGTATCGGTGTTTAAATGTGTGTGATAGTACCCAGAACCCTTCTCCTTCTCGGATCGGGTCAGCGTGTTGCTCTCTGACGTTTTGCTGACATTGTCACTCGACTGGCTCCCCTTCAGGCCCTCCTCCGCTCCCGCGCTCTGCGTCTCTTTCCTTTTCTTCCGAGCAAACAATTTCTTGAACGTCTGGAACTTTGATTTCTTCTTTCCTGAAAAGAAAAGGAAGCGTAAAAGTAGTTTTTTCCAACTAATTGTAAAAAGATGGCACAGTGACGTATGATGGTATGTTACAGAAGAATGCCGTGCAGACGCTAGAGCATCTAGATCACTACAGACCGTGGAAAGCTGCAGGTAGAAGTTCAGGAGGAACCACACACACACACACATTTTAATACTTGCAGATCTTCACACACACTAATAAATCTTATAGCGATGCTGTGGAATCATCAGCGGATACAAACTGCCTCCATTTAATGACAAACTGTTTATCTTCTCATTTTGTCATGGTTACAACTACAAAAGTCAGTCGATTTTATTGGGATTTTATGTGACGAACAAACAGAAAGTAGTGCCTAATTACATAAAAACTTAATTTTCAAGAGCATGTTGGGAAAAAAAATAATCACCCGACCGTCAACTGCTCCTAAAATGGGGTAAATACCAAACGTCGCACCACGTCGTTCCTTCCACTCTGATTTGTCGCCAAGCTTTAGTGACAGAAGCTATAGATTTTAGTTGTGAATGCCAAAAATAAATAAATTAAGGACGTTCTGAAAAGTCTTTTGGCTTGGACTAGGTTTGGGCGATACGGACTAAATAATCACGATATTTTGTGGTAAAATGATAAAAGTGACTATAAGAGTTATTGATAACTTCATTTTTAGGTTACTTTTTCTTGGTTGTGTCATAATTGCATGACAGTAATTATAGCTACACAAACACAAGTACTTTCCCATTTGTAATATTATTCTTTAGGACACCAGTCGTACTGTGATTTGTGTCTCGAAAGTAAACGCAAACATTTTTAAATGTATTTAGCATACATATTATATTGAATTTATATTGTAAATAATAAAAAACGTATAATAAAATGTGGAGAAAATAGTAAAAAATAATTCAGACAATATAGACAGTTTTGAGGGATTTAAAACATTATTAACTGGAATCCATCAATGAATCAAAATTCTTCTGATAAGAAATTTATCGCGATAAACGATACGATAAATGCCCACCCTTCGACTTCAAAAAAATAATATTCTTTTTATACAGGCTCCATCATTTTTGCCCCGTTTCTGATCCGAGCTAAATCACAAATATGAAATTTTAGTCGTGAACATTTATCATTTTATCCAGAAACATTTGGCATTGCGCTACATGTACTTTTCTTTTGAAACCTTCCACGAACAAATTCTGAGCTGCAATAGCGCTTTCGGTACTGAATAATCATTTCCTATCCAAACATTTTTATTTTTTTTTTTACATCTAAATCAAGTTATATGTTTTATTGATACGTAAAGCACAAGAAGCCTTTCTGGATGCCAGCAATAAATATCAGCGGGGAAGCACCACCCAGCCTTGTCATTTACTGAGCCATTCTTCACATAATGTATCATTAAACCAGGAAAAAGGCCACCAAGCTGGTGTAAAGCTGGGTAAACCTTGATTTGCCAACATTCAGCTTCTAAAACAACAATAGACGACCTTAGAATAGCAGCACGGAGAATTCAATGGACGCTAAGGTCAGAAACGAAGGAGCTGATCTACTCTGACTCAGTGAGAAGGTGGTGACCTTTGAGGGGAAAAGGCACGCAGCCGACTGAAGGTGGAGAGAGGATCTACCGTGTGCACTTTGCTTCGTTGTACTCCGTGACAAATGGCTTATCCTTTCTGGTAACAACTGTGGTCACGACAAGCTAAAAATAAAATAAAAAAAAAAAATCACACGTATGGCTACATTTGTGGTTCCAACATCTCCACTGGCCTGCAGTTGGTGGAGACATGGAAGAACAACAACAAAGTATGAATTTGCCAAAGTTTATTAGTTTTTAAATCAAAACAAGGGTAAAGTGAACAGCAGTGGCATAGCAAACTTTAAAGGTTTGGGGGATGAGTTGACAAATAAAGGGTTGAGCTACTTTGACTGGGTCCATCTCTAAAAATCAAATATCTTCACGTAATAAAGTAGCTCAAGAAATGTTGAAATACTACCTGAAATGCAAGAAATAAACATATTTGCAAGCTTAACCACTTATTACTAGGCTACAAAGTTGAATATTAAAACTTGTTTGTCTTTAATCTTAGCGATTTGTTTTGGAATTTCTGATGTGTGTTGCCGTATTTTTATTTTCTGGTAGTAGAGGTGGGAATTTATCATGATAAATATCTTATTGTGCCAAGAATTTTGATTTATCGTTGTCACGATAAATTATGTTTAACGTTTAAAATCTCCCAAAACTGCCCCTGTTGTTGAGTTTGATAGTTTTACTATTTCCTCCACTGTTTGTTCAACAAAATAAATACCAATATATTTGAAAAGAAGGACGAAACAAGTCACACTTCTTTATGTGACTCGTGTCCTAAAGAAGCGCAACAGAAATGGAAATGTTTTTTCAACAGCATTATTTGTGTTTATGGGGCTAAAATTGATGTGACACACAATTGCTTAAAAACAATTTAATTATTATTGTCACTTTTATTATTATGACAATAATACAACAAAATACTGTGATAAAACTTTAAGACCACATCATTATATTGTTTAGTTTATTGCTTCTTTTTCATCCAACAAATACTCAGATCAGATGAAAAACAAGTCTATGGTTAGCATTTAGTTGTGAATACAGTTGTTTGCACATAAAATAGTACTTTGCATGTGAGAGACATCAAATGTTTTTGGCCCTCCTGGCTTTCCATACATAAGGAGCAGGAGAGCCAGAGTTGAGCGCAGGTACAGAGAAAGAGTTTAACACAGCTGAGCGCTTTAAATGCACATTTGTTTGCTTAGATTTATATATGTGCCCACATCAGTCTGACTGCACACTCAGATCCAGTTTCAAAGTAGCTGTCCTAGAAAACCCTCAATTCAAGTTGAAAAAAAAAAGTAAAGTTAAAAGGAAATTCATGGTCCTCTGCATATTTGTAGGCTCTATTAAATATAAACTAAAACGTTAAACAGACTCTCAGTTGTACTTACCCGAGGAATCCTCCTGGCCCTCAGCAGGCTCCTGATTGGTCGCCACGTCTGGAGATCCTGATGCCATGGCAGCGCTGTCACTGCTGAGGGGACACAGAGGCAGAAATGATGAGCATCACCTTATAATACAATTACATTAAGTCCCTGATGAAAGGAGAGCGCGGTAAGGCAGGGAAACATGGGATGCATTAGCTGAAAGATGATGTAGCCATAAAATTAGAGCCGTTGCAGTTTGTTCAGCAGCAGCAGAGCTGAAGGGCCTCTTAGCAGAAATAAATACTCAAGTCATTCGCACTGTAATAATGTGTTCATTTTTCAGGCAGCAAAGTTTAAAATTACTTTAAAAAAAAAAAAAAAAAAAAAGTAAGTGAATGTTTCAAGTTCCACTGATGTTTAAAACCAGATCCGACCCGACCTCCCGCCCGATTCTTCTCCACAATCCAAACATTCCGACAGAGGAATCTCAGCTCCGCTTCCAGAGGTCTGCGCTAAAATGTTACATCGTCTAAACAGCCGATGCCCAGCAACCTCCAACACAAACTCAAACTCAGCCAGGAGATTGCTTTGTTTAGATGCATCTGGTCAGTGTACTCAGCACAGAAAGCGGACCTTCGGATGCTAAAGAAAGTGGATAAGCTAATGTCAGGAGAGTTGAAAAGTGAGCTTTTAAAAAAGTTTTTAAATGAATTACGGGTGTTTTTTAAACACAAAGTTCAAATGAGTCACATTAAAGTGTCCAATCAAGTGCTGACTGTATTGTACAGCACTTCCTGTACAGTTTTGGCAGGAGGCTAATTCATTAGCTACATTAGCTTCACGGAAGAAGCTAATGTTTCATTTGGTGAAGTTATACTCCATACAGTTAGGTCCAAAAAAATAATTTTTTATTTTTATTTTTTACTTTAGCACATGTACATTTATGCTAATATACAGTCGGTATGACAAATTAATAAGCTTGGATTTTTAGTGTTAGTTCTAGTTTATTTTATGCCCAATAAGGTGGAAGAAAACGGTTCATTCTGGCACTTTCTCCTTGTAAAAGGACTTTGCAGGGAACAATATGATGACATGTTTTAGTGATTTTGAAGTTGTACATTTTAAAAATCTTAACATACTTCAATACCAGTAATCCAGGCAGACCTTTACAAATATATGCTACTTTTACTGTGCTAAAATCAAAGTAAAGGACAAGAATTAAACAAGACAGTGTTTGGTTCTTGGTGTTTTTAGCTGGACCGGAGTCTCTCTGGAAATCTTCTTGTCAGCTGTGTTTACTGTGAGATGTGTGTTATAGAAACAGGAGGAACATTCCAGCGGACTAGCCGAGATGCCAGGGGCAGCGGGGGTGTTTCATCAGTGTTACCATTAGACAGTCATAACAGCTACACAATCAGCATCTTAAAGTCAGGAGATTCATCATCGAGCTCTACTTTTACCTTGTCACTCACAAACAATCAAAACAACAAAGAAAATTTAAATTATTTTTAAATTCAGTGGCTTTAATGACATTATTGTCATGCTGTAGCATTGGCATGAACCTGAATCAAATAATCCCAAATACCCTTGTTGCTGCTGCTGTGAGCCGCCTGCACTGGGTTGATCATTTCCTGTCTGATGCCACAGGGACACACTATGAGCTCACACACGCACAACAACACACAACTGGAGGGACTTAATAACGTCTCAAGGAAACAGATACAGAACCATGAACAGAAACAAACACGGACATTCATGATATGACAGGATGAGGAACAAAGATAAGAAATGAGAGGAAATTAGATTATGGAGGTTAACACTCAACAGTTCAGCCATAACACAAGCCTCGATCCGAAAGTCTGCAGACAGTTTCTCCCTTTTATAGTCATTGTCATTTGAACGTAAAAATAAATCTTTTTTTATTTTTAATTTTGCTAAATGAAGGCAGAAATTTGTGATCAAGCCTTGGCACCTACTTACTTTGGTTTCATTAAGTAATTTTTTTACCAATTATCCATAAAAAAAATTAAAAAAAAAGACATGTCATCATTAGCTAGTTGATAAATTGGTAAGAAGCTTGTTAGCTTTTCACCGAGCTAACAAGCTAATCATGACTGATGCGTTGTAGCTGATGTGGCGGATTGATTCAGCCTTCTGGGTCGACCGACGGAACGTCACATAGAGGAAAGGATGTTTGGCTGGACAAAACTGAAAATTATTCTTGTAGTTCTTTTATACGACTAAAGTCTGCTAACGTAGTCGACGGTCATGTATCTGACTAGCCTGTTGCTGTTGTAGCTTTTGTTAGCATGACACAAGAAAAGATCCATTTCTCTTATCCACAAATCTAAAATAATAATAATAATAATAATAAAAACAAATAAATACACAATTAAGTTAATGACTTTTGTTGTTCTATGAAGAATATTACATTTCGAAAAGCACAATAAGGGCTAGCAAAGCCTGTGACACAGTATGCTACGCTAGTTGAATTTAAGCTAACTTTCTGAACTTCAACTTCTACTTCTTTAATATAAAAAATAATTAAAGAGAATGTTAAAGTGGCTTTAATGTTTCTTCCTAAAGTATAAAGCATTAAAAGCTTTTAAAACTGTGCACGTTACATCCAAACTACACTCGTACCAACTGTCTGGTAGCTTTAGCGACAATTCTTGAAGACACATTTTATATACGTACTTCCAGCAATGCTATAGTAATTTAGAAAAATAACCCAGGACAATTCGTTTCACATACCGTATTCTATTTTGCATCATATGGGATAGTCACTGTTCTAGTTTGTGCCTCTAATGTGGGAACTTGTATAAAGTCAATAGATAAGACACTGACTGTATATAATCAATGGAAAACGTATTTTAAAAATCTGGTCCATATCCTTAACCTATACTAAAAATGTGTTTTATTTCATTTAGCATTCTGAACTGAGAATATTCATGTTAGATGAAAGTAAAGGGAAAACTTTACTTTCATTGGTCCAAATGAGAAATGTGTGGGAAATTTCTTTGCTCACGGATGATGTGATGGGGGCTCAGTTTAAGACTAGGGGTCAGGGGTCAAATTGACTGACCTGTGCCCGCTTCCAAAGCTTGCTCCCAATGGTGACATCCTCCGTTTCATCTGAGAGGACACACAAGAAGGACGGAGAACAGAAACACAGAAAGAAAGAACGACGGATTTGAAACGTTTCGGGGGGGAAAAAAAGTTACAGATTTGAAAAATTAGTTAATAAAGAGTGAGGGGGGAAAAAAGAGAGGAATGAGACAAACACAAGAAAAAGAGAGCAACTGGGGTCAGAGAGAGGGGTTGTGGGAAAGCAGTGTGAAAGGACAGAAGAGTTTGTTAGATAAACAGAAGAATATTTGGACAGAGAGAGAGGCTAAATGAAAAACAGACTTACAGTAAACACAGACCTGCTAACAGAGGCCAGCAGTGAAACTTACAAGCTAAGAGAAGCTCATTGAAATCTCTTGTTAGCTCCTTTCTTATATATGAAAAGTTAGTTTTTTTCTTCATTGTATTAGTGCAGGGTTTACTAACTCAGCAAACTGAAAACTGGGTTTAATCTTGTAATTTGACCAATTACAAATGTGCAAACCTGACCTTTTTGATTAATTCAAATAGTTATATCAAATATAAATAACCTACAGAGCTACAGAGCTACTTTTCTAAGTTCCTGTAATAGTTAGCTGGACTTCTGGTTTGATATTGTAACACTATTTTTCACCCCAACCACACGATTTCTAAAGCTATAAATGTTTCTGATTCCGTCTCGGCTTATGACAAAAATCCGGGGCCTCATGTTTAAAGCGTGCGCACAAAAAATGTGCGGCGCCATATTTTACGCACAAGTCGGCATGTATAAAAATTAACTCTGTGTCAAAGTGTACGTAAATATACGCACACGTTTTCGCTGGCGTGAAAATGTGCTGCAGCCACACAAACGTTTTCTGTGGACAATATCAAACTACAAAGCGTCAAAACTCACCTAAATACACAGAAATCTGACGACATTCGGTTATCTATGTTTTTTCATGATAATATTTTATTGTTTAAACGTAAACGATGAAACTGAACCGCATTTATCCTCAGACAATACGCTAACAGGCACACTAAATAAAGACATTTAAACTGAAAGGATGTGAAAACCTCACCCGAATGTAAATAGTACTTTTCCTCAGTTTTTGTCTCATAAAGATGTAACACATTGGTCTGCGCGCCGAAGAGCATGAAATGCATCTATGGGGTCATTTCATTCTCACTAAAACAAGACGAAAACAGGTTTGGATCAGCAGATTGACTCAAACCTGCTGATTACATATAATCAACAGGTTTGATTATTTTTAAGGTGATCAAGGTATGTATAATCACAGCTATAGAAGTAGCTGCATAAAGGTGAGCCGTGTAATTGTGGAGCTTTGGCTCTGATGGAAGGATTCAGAGGGAGTGATTGATCATATTGATCTGCTGGGAAATGTTGCTGATGGTTTATGAGCGTTTAGATTAATCCATACTGATCATCCTGGAGCTCTGAGCAGAACCTAAAGAAGGAGCCGTGTGGTACCGGTACCGGTCCAGCTGCAGTCATCCTTCAGTGGAGCCGCCCGCTTTGTGAATGCGCCTAATGGACAGAAAGCTTCTCTGTTCTATAAATGTACAACTTCTGCACATGATTAAAATATTTAGAATAAACACATTCCCACTCAATGACTCTCTGACTCTCTGTGTTTAAATCCCGGCTGAAAGTGCTGCTGTTCAAACAGGCACTTATTTTTTATTTTTTTAATTCGGATTTTTTCTCTCTCTTTAAAATGTATTATTTTTATTTTTGTGAAGTGACATTGTGTGTCCTCAAAGCACCTTTTAAATAAAACTTATAGTTATTATAAATTTTTATACTGCTACTAACAAGGACGTTGCCATGGTTACTGCTTCACATGGTGGCAAACTTCCGGGTATTTATACGAATTTACATTAATATGTATTTATGGAGGCGACAGGGGGGACCAGCATCTGCGCTCCATTTCCCGCAAATTCGGATTTATAAAGGAAAGGTGCGCAGTCAGGTGCGTGCACACGGCTTTATGCATCCGATTTTGTTTGTGCGCCGCACTTTTCTAAATTTTTCCGTACGCCAAGTTTTAGTGTGAAAACTGCGCACTGTTTTATGCATGAGGCCCCTGATCTTCTTTGCTGTCAGTTTTGTTCTTATGTGTAAATTTTCTGTTCTGTTAAGAAGCTAAATCTGCTGGCTAATATGCTAGTATGTTCCCAGGTATTTTGTAGATTGTTTTCTGTTGACACAGAGCCTGATAAAGTAATATTAGAGAACACGGTAAACCCAAACCACATGGAAAGAGACACTTTGACAAACACCGATGGGAAGTATGGACTGAATTGTGGTCCAGTCCATACTTGGATACAATTTCCAGATGCCTGACGTGCCATCCTCATCTGTTTAATCCATTATAAGACAGCATAAACACCATAACAATAATGTTACCCATCAGGAAGGAGACAGGTATGACACACACACACAAATGTGGGTGCAAAATGTATCAATCAACTCCATTGCAAAAGCAAGAAATACCATGAAGATGTTGGCTGAAGGTCATCTGATGCGTATGCAGAGACATTATAGTCATGTCTCCGTTATTAAACCCATCATTTACACACACAGACAACTGTTAAACACAGAAAATGATGATTTGAAAACATTTTTATGTCAGCGTTTTGGCGCCCGCTCAAGCACAGCACCCATGTGCGTCGCATATACCCACTTTCTGCGTCACTGCTAAAGGTGAGACAGTACAGTTCTGGTACCAATATTGTCAAGAGTCCTTTATCAGTATGGGCTAAAAGGACACTCAGAGAGGAAGAGGTCAATCAATCAATCAATCAATCAATCAATCAATCAATCAATCAATCAATCAATCAAGTTAGCAAACAGCTGGTGGAACTGAGCATCAGCTGAGCTCATAATAGGAGCTACTTCTGGTAAAACATTGTTAAAGGGTTAGTAGAGGAGCCATGTTGTGACGACTTCCTGAAGGCTGAGTTTCAGAGAGAGCAGGAGCTTCTTAAAGAGACAGAGACACGATTTCAAGTCATTAAATTAGGAAGTCAAATTTAAGGTAATATTTGAAATACATAGCATTTTATAACAACTTAAGCTAACATAGTTACTTGATTGTGCAATAAAATGGCACAATGTGGCTGGAAAAAAATTAACACTGCCCCTTTAAGAATATTTGGTGGCCGGACAAGATTTTTGCACATAATAACATGTATGACCCCAAGCATACTGTGAGTGTATGTAAAATGTCCCTATTTCAGTTTTGAAAGGCACAAACCTGACTCAGAGCAGTTCTGATCAGAATGGGCCAAAACATCAGCAACCTACTGAAAACATCTTGTGGAATAATAAGTGAAGTGTTGCATTCATGTTATGCACCTTAAAGCTAATGAAATGAATGAAAATATCTACCGTTGTGACCAATTATAAACCCAGCGTATGCAATAACAGCCTTTCACAAGCAGACACATAAAAAAGGGCGTAACGGACCTCAGAAGAGCCACTGACTCTCTCAACAAGCCCACATTTTACCCGTTTACCAACGAACCCAAACGCCACGGCCGAGCAGCAACATCATTATGGGAGCAGAAACATTTGTTCTGTTGTAAACAGTGTTTACTTTCACATCACCTCTAATATCACATGCTTTTCTTTTCCTTTTTTCCCCCAGCTTAGGTTTCTCCACGACGGCTTCCTGGCAGCTTTTTATGAACTTGGTTTTGTTTCAGATCCTAATCCTTCAGTAGCATTAGTTTGCACTCAGCACGAACCTTCCCAAGTGCATCATTAGCTTTATTTGGAGAGCCATGAGGATGTGCATGCGGGAGACTGCCTGTGTGTGTGTGTGTGTGTGTGCGTCACATTACGTAAGCATGGATTAACACACTGAGGTATTCGGAGCAGTAGTGGGTGGGTGGGGGGTGCTTTTATTAGCGGGTTGTAAAAACCTCATTAACACCTGCACACTCCACATGTAAACATGTCTTTATACGCCTGTAAGTTGAAATCTGTGCAAAAACGAGGAATCAAAAGAGGCTTTTGTGATTCAGGATCTTATGGATCACTTATGGATCGTCTATCCAAGGGAGACACAAAATGGTCCAAAACTGGACCAACGGCATGCAAAGAAACGTTGAAATCGAGGTTAATGACAGAAAATGAGGAATGGATTTAGAAGTGAACTGTGAACTTTGCTGTCCCCGTTGACTTTAGCTTGACTTTGTCCACAGGATTTCTGTACTTATGACGTAAAGAAAATCCAGTCTTGTTGAGTCTTAATCCCTCCATGGAGCCGGTGTAACTAAACCACTCGGCACCGGAGCTTTACGGCGCCGACTGTCTGCTCCGATCGCTAGAGATATGCAAAAAACTGACGCAATGTCTGATTGAGGGTTCTGATCTCCAATTGTAAAAGCAACTCTCTAAGAAAGGAGAATAAACCTTCTTACAGACACACAGTTTCTGTTTACACTGCAAAACCACAAAATCTTACCAAGCATTTTTGGTCTAGTTTCTACTGGAAATATCTTGGCACACTTGAAATAAGACAAAACTTCTTATAAGTACATTTTTCGCAATACATAGGAGCTTGTTTTAAATCAATAATTATTTAATATTGAGGTTCACTGACAGGTTATTTCCCATGTTATAAGTGGATTAACTTGCCAGTTGAACTAGTCATTCCTTTAATTAATGTTTGCATTTGTTTACATTTTGTCAATGTCGAACTTCAACAAACTTTATTGATTTTTATGCAACGGACCAACACAAAATAGAACTTACTGGTGTTCTTATGACGTGAAGCACTAATACACCAGTCTCAGATTTTCTTAAATATCAGAGACTTTTAAGGAAAGTCTAAATTTTTTTTAATTATTAGAAATTTTAAATAATTAAAATTGAAACTTTTAATTAATGGGACAGTCTTCACTCTTACAACCTTGTAACTGTGTGAATTACTTTGTAGACTGAAGTGTCTTGTTTACTTTTTGCTTGTTTTTTTTTTACCTCTTTTGATGCTTTAAATTTTAAAACTTAATAAAAAGCTTTAATTACATAAAAAGAAGAAATTACAAATGACAGAAAATATCTTAAAAAAACCCTGGATTTTATTTCAGTCAATCCTGCGAGTTGACATGAATTCAAAACAAATAGAAGCTGTAAAACAAATAATACGGTAGCTCTTGAGTGGGCTAACATCACTATGAAATATGGAAACACAAGGAGGGCATTGGTAGGAGAACAAAAATAAATAAATCCAGATTTTCCACAAATTCAACCTTCAAAAACAGAAAATTGGATTAACTGATCGTCTTTCTACTTTGGGTTCATTGTAATACTAAATATAGGCACCAGAATATGAGTAGTCTACCAAAATGTATGGCTTTAACATGCCAAAATGTGAGAATTTAGACTTTGTTTAGGACACTGTATGTCAAAGTGTTTTTCAGGAGGATGAAACTGAATTAAATGCAGGTAATACACCAGAAGTGGAGTACAGTAAACATGCTTGGAAGAACCTGATTTAAATCACTAGAATAATTAAAGGGCACAGAAAAAAACCAAAAAAAAAACAAACAGCAGATGGAAAGTTGCATAAAGAACGAATAGAACTGAATACAGCAGAAGTCTTTAAATGGAGAAAAGAGCAAAATCCCGGTGAAGCACCAGATAAATCTCAGATAATACTATTAAAAGCTCCCTGTCCGTTTTCTGTCAACTGTGGACAGAAGACAGCCTCCGGTTGTGAGGCTGTTCATTCTGAAAGCGAAGCCATGTGAGAGCTGTTAATGCTGAATTACCCGACAGCGCTGGAGAAGCTGCTGTCTGTCGTACATTCCTCGTTGGACGGGAGCGACTTTCACTCTTTTCATGCAACGTTAGCGGGAAAAAACCCGCCACATTTCATCATGTGGATTCTATTTTAGAAACCCAATCTGAAACTGTGGGAGTTATATTTTTTTGGGGGGGGGGCTGGGAGGTTAGCTCTCTAGCCAAGAAGGAAATAAGAAATATTATTATTTTAAATAGGGGACACAAATCTAGTCTCAGGAGGAAAAGCTGAGCAGAGGAAGTTATTCCCAGTAGCATGGTGAGTTTATGACGAGCTGACCGTCTTTAATTTTGAAAAATGTGATGCAGATATCATTAGTCAAGGCAGCAGAACCAATAAACTTGATTCACTTGGGGGAAAACATGACAGCGCAGCTATAATTAGGTCTGTTTCAAATAGAAACAATGATGGTTCATATCTTCTTTATCCTTGATTCAAGCAGAGTTGCATACAAATTGCAACATTGGAAAACCATTAAAATATTGAGATAAAAAATGTGACTACCTCCAGAAATTAGAGTCAGAACTCTGATTGGGCCTCTCCAGAACGCACCGCCAGCCAGAAGAAACATGTTGATCAAATTAAAAGATTACTTTCAACCTACATCTGCCAAGAGAGTGAAAAGTCTTGGGCTTAACTGTAACATCTTAGTGACTGCTTGTTCATATCAGGCGGTAAACACCGGCGACCTGAATGTGTCCTGAGGAGACCATGAGGCCGGTTCTCCTGCCTGGCTCCAGAACCAGCTGTCTCCAACCACCATCCACCCAGGAACACCCGGCCTCCACATCCACTCACCACCAGATCTTCACATTCAGTGAAACATTTAGTCCTCCAAGCTTCTTAAATATGTGAATGTTTTAGTCTCTTTACTAAACCAGTGTTCAACATGTTCAGATTCAGTTCTGCCAGAACTCAAGCCCTAATCTGCTACCTCCAATCTTCATCACCCCTCCTCCCCAACAACAATCACCATCTTATGTGGTACCTATTAAGACCTGAATCTAACCATTGACTCTTTTAACTGACTGGTTGACTCAAAGAATGTCAATGAGACAGTAGGAAAACGATCACTCAATATTTGACTTTCATTTCAGTCATCATGATGTTTCCACTACTCTCTGTCAGTTTTCAGTCACTAAACCCCCTTCTCCATTGTCGAGTCTCACTGTAGCCTGTTAATGTCTGGTTCGGTTCTAGTCAAGTTGGGTTTCCATTGGAAAGTCTCCTACACACGATGATGTCGTTTTGACATGTACCCTTGGATGGCCAGTTTATCCAAAATCTCTTGGCGCCTTTGTTCTTTGCTGTCCAGTTGACGCTGTCTGCCCTCTTCCGCCACAGTTGATAGAAAGGTCTGGACCTCAAGGTGTGACCACGGGACTATCGATTTGCAGATCACCAACTACTACGGTCTCGTCAATGAACGCTGTCCGCTGCCAATCAAATAAATTTTGCGCAATACCTGGCTTGGCTTGCATCAATCTATTAGCATTTCAGAACCTCCTAGTAGCCAAGTCTGTTCCAGATTATGGACATTTACTATGACACACTCAGGAAGTAGTCAGTGTTGATTCATCGTTGAACAGTACTTAGACCTGTAGTAGTCATGCTAGAGTGAGTCATATCACTATGCAATATTAATATTACTGTTTGCACTGCAACTATGTGCATTGGCTGTGTTACCATTGCCTGTGACGCCCACAGTTAGAGTAAGAGACGATGCCTGAGATGTTTAACCAAATCAAGGAGTACAGCACTATTGTTTGTAGATCTGGGGTCAGCAACTCCAGTCCTCCAACTTTTCAGTGCCTCCCTTCATCAACAGACGGATTTTGCCTCCTTGGGATGTCATTAAGCTTTACAAATGTCTTGATTCATTCATTTAATCCAGGTGTGTTGGAACAGGGAGGCATCCACAAGTTTAAAGACACCAGAAGACTGGAGTTACAGAGACCTGTTGCAGACGTTCCAGAATGATAAACTAAAAAAGACGTTCAAACTAAAACGGAAACTTACTGCAATGAAAACATTCTTTGCTTCCTTCAGAACTGAAGTTATGCAACTTTGGAAAAGATGAGACACCCATCAAAAGTTCTGGATTCATTGAGATATTTGTCAATTTTACAGATTAAAAAAATGACTTCATTATCTATTAAAGAATTATCTGCTGAATAAACAGCACCAACGCTACAGACACTGTAGTACTCTGATAGTAAAGTAACAACAGTTCTTTAATCCAGTTTATTTCTCTTGTCTTTTTGGGTGGTGAATGTGTTACTTTCTCCCAAACATCTCTTATTGTCTTCTATGAAAACATTCGACGATAAAAAAGTAGGTATCTGTTCCTCTTATAGCTTTTACAGAGGTTTTTCCAAACCCGCCTCTGATCCTCAATTTGAACCAGACGGCCGTAGAAGGACATATGTGGTACCTGATATAAATTGGAGCAATAACAGCTCCAAGCCGATATCTCTGGATCTCCACCTCGATCTCTGCCTTGTTCAGTTTTATCAAACTACTGTTTCTCCAGCTGTGCATTACTAACGAGGAACATGTTGTTTAGGACCTTGGTATTTCCTCAACACCCCTGGAGTATGAAATTATTAATGACATATAGGGCTCAATTTCTCTGTAAAGTGAAGTGAAAGCTCTATAAATTGAAAGCTAAATATTCTGAGAAATTCTATCTATTAATATCTATTTGTCAGGCATCTATCGCGATATACATTGTTATCAATTTATTGTCCAGTCCTAAAATTTCTAAATGAATGCAACTTTGACTCCAGTGTGTCTTATGTTTGCTCCAGTTTCAAACGTGTGTTCAATATTTATTAGAATTTAAAGGTTATTGATCTTTGAGAATGTGTTTGTTCATTGTTACACATTATGTCTAGAAAATGTTCTCAAAACAACAATAACATCGTTTATCGTAATATTGTCTGGGACAATTTATCACCTGGCAAACATTTTTTATCGTGATGGGCCTGCCACGGCCTACGTCACCCAGAATGCCCGGTGGTTCTCAATTGACGTTCAGTGAAATTATTATCTATTGATATTGATCACGTGTCTATAGCAATACACATTTTTATTGATTTATTGGTCAGGCCTAAGCTAACAAGATAACTTTTGATGTCTGAGGAATGCCACACCATATAATTAATTTTGGGTTTTCATTCGTCATAAAGTTAAAAATCATCAAAATTGACAGAAATAAACATGAAATGTATCCCTCTTTATGTAATTAATGAATCAAACACCCTTTGGTCAGTCTATAAGGCCCAGGAGTCAGAAGTTAGAGACAATCAGATCTTGGAATGGTTGCAGGCAGCTAACGTGTGCAGAGATTGCGTTTCTGAACATCAACTGAGATAAATCTCCGATAAGCAAGAGTAAAGCTTTCAGCTTCCGAGGCCAGAATTCCCGACTGCATCATTCTGGATCCTGGTAATCCATCCAAACTAGGTAAACCAGCTGTGCAAAGCGACGGCCGTCGGGTCGATCACAATTCAATTCAGGTTAATTTAGGAAAATCTTCTTTTACGCCAAGTCGCAAAAGAACGTGAAAGAAGAGGAGGAAAATTCAAATGATTTCTGTTCGAGCGTGACATGATGGAGGTCACAGAATTCTGAGAAAGACACGGCCTGTCGGGTAAAATGAAGAGGAAAATCGAGCTTTGAGTTTGAACTTTTGCCCTAAAATACTAAACCAGTCCGTACCTCGGCGGCTCCTAAGTGAAGGATGTTGGTAGAAACAAACCACATGAAGACAGGAAACGCACTGGGTTTCTTTCTATTGCTAAAATAGAAACATGGGGTGTAATTTAGAGGACTCACTGGAACAAGACCACTCACTGTAAAGTAACACAATATTATTATTATTATACATTATTTGCACTCGATTCTGTTAAAAAATACAGGCCTTAATATACAGGCTGGTATTAGAATCAAATGATTTTATATAAAACCAGAAAAAGATAAATATGTGTGAGATATGTAATATATGCTAAAGTGAGTATTGTCACAGCTACATGTTATTATTATAACATATATTTTAATTCTGATGTTTAAAAACATAAGCATAAGCACAGAATAAAGACAGTTTTTCTTAATTGTGGTTACCGCACAGAGTATGATCCGTTTTAATTATTAATATTTAATTATTATTGTGTCAATATTATCTATACTTTGGCTTGATAGACAGCAGTGAAGCCTGAAAAACAGCCGTTCAAAAGTTGAACATTTTATACTTTTGAAACGCATAAATCTTTTTTTTCTTGAATATTCTTTTAGATTAGTTTAAAAATGTCAGGGGGTTTTTTTTTCAAGCAAATTTTCGACTTTTCAAACTCAGAAATTTTCTTGTTTTTTTCTTGAAAATTTCTGAGATTAATCTAAAAATTTCTGAATTTTATGGCAGAAATCTGCTCCTCTTTTTTTCCCCTTATCTACAATGGGCCTAATATTTCCCGGTATGGTCACTAAAATGTTACTTTGAAGCATTAAATAAGGCAGTATACTTTTGACAAATAGTTTGAGAAGCACTGTTAGTGATAGAGAAGTTCATTAGCCTAGTTTCAGCCAGCTGACTGGTGGTGTGCAGCAACAGGTGGGCCGAACTCCCTGCCATCTCATTCAAAGGAAATGAAACTGCAGGAATGTTATGATAAAAAAAAGTTTTTTTAAAACCTTGGTTAACTTTGCTGTTGCTGTAATGCATTCCTGAGCTCCTCCAACAACATTTGTTACAATAACACTCAACACATCGACAGATTTTGTCCCGTTTAAAATAAAACTCGATTCATGTTGGGGTTTTTAGAACCCTTTAACTGACGTCCATGTGAGTCAACGGGTCCTCCTGGCAGGTGAGGGGTTCATAAACTGTTCAGGAGAGTCGATCAGGCTCACGTTTTTACAGCTGATGCCATTTATTTGACGTTTCACTGCTGAGTTTTGGCAGCAGCTCAGAGCCGGTCCTGTGAAGCTCGCCGGCTCCTCCCTGCCCTGGAAGATCTGACTGAAGCGAGCTGCGCTCTTAGCAACAAGCCCTACATGGACTCCGGACAAAAACACCTCCATCAGTCTGTCTGGACAGAACGCATTCATCTGCAGCACCGTTCCTGCCGAACAGACGGGCCTCTGCTCCGCTGGCATAACGAGCCTTGCAGCAGAAGCACAGGGAGACGCACTAAGAAATTAAAGACAGAGATTTCGTAACAAGGCGAACTGCACCAGGTGAGCCCGACTTAAAACGCCTTTCCGGGAATTTAGCTGCAGTTTTTAAATCAGCTGGTGAGCCCCCTCATGCCAGGCATGGTGAGAACAGAATATTTATGCATTCATATCCATAAATATGCTACTGGCAGCTTTCTCTCCAAATATGATTATTCAATATGAACCACTTTACTGCTGTGGCAATTTGGAGCAGCGTGGCTCTTTCCAGGGACTTACCTGGTTTGTTATTCATGCAGCAGGTGAGAGCGGCTGCTGAAACAAAATGATACTACTGAAAGTTAAATATATTATTATATTTATGAACATGACCCTTTAAAAGTAGAATATAGAGAAATGTTGACCTGCAATGATAATCAGTTATCGTCAAAATAAAGATCAGATCGTAGGAGTGGGAAATGTGGACTAAGGGTTTGATCACGATATTTTGCGGTACTATTGCGATAACGATAAAAGTGGTGATAAGAACTATTTATTACTTCTTTTTTTTTAGGTAACTATGACTGTGACTGTGTCACAGCAATTATAGTCCCTCTAACACAAATAACGTTTAAAAACATTCCCATTTGCAATGCGCTGCTTTAGGACAACAGTCATGTAAAGAAGTGATTTATATAACTAAGCTGAACATTTTTATCGTATTTTTTACATTTATTGGTATTTATTGATGTATTGATGATTGTAACTAAAACACTCTTATCTACACACACAATTGTTTCCTTTCCTTTTTGAATCGGTGCAGGAGGAGAGATTCTTGGATGCCTGTAATGTTTGCTTTTGGTGATTGACACCTTAGACTGGGTCATGCTAGTGCATCGTGGAACAGCATATTCCTGTGTTTATGATGTAAAACACTTTTAACTGCCTTGTTGCTGAAATGTGCTTCACAAAGAAACTTCATTTATCCATACATGCCACCAAAAAAACCTTCAGGAAAGAAAAGACAAAAATCAATGCCGTTCACAATTGTTTTAAATAGAAATCTGAGTAAAACATATTGTTCATATTGTTTATTATTTGAGACTTGATATCAGGATGCTGAATATTTGTTTAATCCAAAGGTACATTTGTGGCAAGTATTGAATAAAGTCTCTTCTAATACAGAAGTTTGATTTAAATGCATTCTGAAGTTTACAAGTTACTAAGAACATTTGAATAAAACCTCTTCAAACGCTTCACACTACGCCTCTCATGATAGCAAATTTTGCTGGACGATAAATTGTCCCAGAAATTATCGCGACAAACGACAATATTATTGTTTTTGAGACCATTGTCAAGAATTATAATAATAATAATAATGGCATAATAGTGGACGTTTGCCATCTCAAAAACCAATAATCTTTCATTTTCAGAAGAAAACTTAGCGTTGCAACGGGAAGATAATTAAAATAACCAAAATAAAACACAACAACCAAAAACAATGAATAATAAAAAGGAAATTAAAACCACTTATGACCGAAACCATAAACAAAATGGATTATGATATCATGGTGAACCAAATTGTCCTTTAAAAAGTAGTCATCATCAGAATCCAAATGATTGAGCTCAGTATAATTTATCAAGCGATTAATTGATGAAATCTTTATGGTGACATGCTTACTTTACCCTACGGACGTACTGACCCGTTCACAAGAGCAACTTGGGTTTAGACGTCAAAGGTTGTCAAACCTGCAACTTTTCCCGACTGCCACAGTTTTCACTTTCTGAATGACAGATGAGTGAAAATGTTTGTCCGAGCCGTCGCTGCTGCGCGAGCCACGAAAAGTCACACATTGTTGCCCCGTCCCGGCAGGAATGAAGACAAAGACGGTGGAAGGGGACATCTGCGGCCACCGCCACCACATCTACTAACTTTGCTACAAAAAAAGATCCTCCACTGGAGGCTGAAAACTAAAAGGCAGTCATTATGCTAACCCTCTGCGGCTGAAACGCACTGCCAAACCCGGAGCGCTAAATTTAGTCAAAGCGCTCAACCCCACAGAGGATCTCCATCAGCCAGGGCAGAAATGAGCTCCAAAGGGTTAAAAAATACAAAATTTAAAATCTCTGATTGGTGTTGAGTGCACAACCCATTAGTTGAGCAACAGGACTTGATTCTGTGCCAAGAAAATTGACAGGAAACCACACTCACCCCATACTGTGGGATGACTGCAGAACACAACAAAAGCTATTCGCTTCTGAAACTCTCTGACTAACCATGAAATCCTGGCACATTCAATGGATTCCTCAGATCAGCTCTGACTCATGCAGGTTAATACCAAGCCATTGTATCAGCCACAGTCACAGGGAGTTCAAATAAATTACAGCTGAAATCAAGATTCCCATTTCAGACCAGCACTAGTCTGTTTTTTGTAATGCACATTAAGAGGATTGACCAACATTCCTGCCTCCTGAAGCTGAGTCTGGAGTTACAAAGATGTGAATGAGAACTTTCTGGATGAATCAGTTCAGATGTTGGGTAAACAGTTCAGTGGGAAGATGTTGAACAAACTCTAATCTGAGACTTACTTCCTGCCCTTGAAGCATCCGTACATCCCCGCCATGGTTGCAACGTCCGAAATGATCCTCACGAAATCAGAACACCTCGTCTTTCGAGAGGTTACTTGCCCCTGGTCTGCGGTCGGATCCTCCAGTCCGGCGCCCTCCCTAAGGTGAGATGGGCTCTCTCTAGTTTCTGCCCAGGAGATGCTGCTTCTTGAGATCAGCTGCTCATCCAAGGCAAACTGTCCTCTCAACTTCCTCCCTCACGAGACGGCTTGTCCGTAGAAATGTGTCCATGAAACTCTGACAACAGTCTGAGCCGCAGAACAGTGAGAGAAAAGTTTTGTACAGAACTTGTAGCCAGAAAGGTGGCGAAAATCCACGGCAAATTCCTTCTTCTCCCTCAGTGCTGTGGTCAAAAACAACAGACTATGTGACTGAGCGGCTGCTGCATGTCTCCGTCCTCTCCTCCCAGCCACCACGACTGGCAATGCTGCACACAGAGGGGTGGAGGGAAGATAGAGAGGGAGGAGTGAGGGCGGGAGGGGACGTGTGTGAACAAGATACTGCCCTCTTATCACCTTATTGTTTCATATTTTCTGTTTGGCTGCTCTGTAAAGATGCAGTTGTTGGGAATAGCACAGGGGTTTAGTCAACTCAAACTTCCTGGTTCTTTGGTGGGGATGCCAGAGAACCACAACGGCTGAAACCGAGCTTGAGGAGATGGTCTGTGTGTTGTGAAGTTTAGTTCAGGAGAGTCATTTAAAAAGGATTCGTTCTTTCTGCACATTTCTTGTTTTTGCCTTCGTTTTTTGGCTAAATTAAAAGTTTAGCTCAAACAAATATTCACAGAAGACACAGATAAAGCGACTTGAAAATATAATCTCCCAACCCTCCCATGTTAAATTACTATTGCAATTTAACACAAGCTGGATTACTTGTCTGACCCAAATCATTAAAGTAGAAGCTGCCTGACAACATGAAGTAGGCTAAAAGATCTCAAAAAGCAATACATCATGCTTGTAATCTTAAGAATTTAGCTAAAAATGTAGCTGCGCTAACCCTAAAGCACTGATCATAAACATTAGCTATCGCTAAAGTCTTACATCAACACGGTATTTAGCGGAAGCTAATGCTAAAGCGCTAAACTCAACCACGGTTTTACCCACCACGTGTCAATGACAACAGTGTTACAATGTCTTACATCGCCCCCAACAGGGTTAAATTTGTTACTGCACATTTAGCTGTACGGCTGCGCTACAGGAAGTGATTCTTTGGAATAGATCTTTGGTTAATTTTTTAGAGTATTGCTAACTCTGTTGCTGATTTTGCCTAATTGAACACGTTAGGACTCGGGCCAGAAAACACACAGGGCGTCAGTAAAGTGTTTACAGTAGAACTACAGCGTGAAGTAGCCAGACGTAGCCTGGATTACAATCAACCAATCACTTAAATAGAACCTTGTTTAGCAACATGCAGTAGGCCAAAAAAAAAAAACATCACTTCATCTCTGTTATCTAAAGAATTTCAAGAAAGAAGAAAGTCGCTGGTATAAACCTGGAAAGGCTTTTCTAAGGCTTTGGGACGCCACTGAGATATTATCTACAAACGGAGAAAACACAGATCAGCGGTGGACCTTCCCAGATGTGGTCAGCCTACCCAAATTACTCCAAGAGTTCACCACCAAGTGCCTCGAACATGTAAAACAATGCAAGTTGATTGTCTCCATAACAGTCATGCAACAATAAGAAAGAAAATGGAGCAAAACTCACATTTATGGTGGAGTTTTTGCAACAAAATATGACAATACAATGAAAGGAGACCAGTTAATCCACATCTGAATAGCTTAAAAAATACAAATACATAATAATAATAGTAATAATAACAACAATTAAAAAAAACTCAACAATGGCCTAGTCAAAGTCTGAATGGAAGGAACCTTTTACTGTTTGCCTAAATCTGAATGTTTGTGATTCAGTTTTTGCTGCGTCAAGCTCAACTCTTAGACTGAATGACTGTTGTGACCAAAATAAACCGAATGAAATTCAATTTGGACTCCAGCTGTTAATTTCTCTGTAAAGCAGCAAAGAATATCTTTTTTTTTTTTTTTTTTGGCAATATTTAAAAATCAACCGAATCGAGTTACATCACAGCTTTGTGACAAGAGGAAAGAAAAAATAAATCGATACTCCTTCTGTCCAGACTGGAACCGGAGCCAGAGAGGCTAGCTGGTCCAAGCTAATGAAGTCCATGTGAGGGCATCATTAAAACTGGTTAGATCGAATCCAGCTCTCCTGCTTCCACATATACAGACCCATTCAGAGTTTGAGTGCAGGCTGTAGTCAACAGATGAGACTGCAGAACATCCATATTACAGGCTGGTCTGCTCCCACCACAGCATGTTCCACATTCACACCAGCAGAGAACATGAACGCTTCCTACACAGAGGAGAAGGGAATGAGCTTACTTACGAAAAAAATATGAACATAGACACGTTGCATGTTATTGTTCACATCCAGAAATTTTGCGCATGTGCACAACGCTGGAGGGCAAGAGGACGATTCTTTTACTCACCATCCATAGCTGAACTGCTGCAGTAGAACAATTTTATTAACAAAATAAAACCTGCAGATGCAGGAAGTCATTTGTTGTAAAAACTATAGACAGTATATCAAACATGACTGAAAAAAAAATTACTTCCTGGTTTAACACCTTGAAATTGGGCCTCTGTCTCTTTAAGAAACTCCTGCTCTTTCTGAAACTCCGCCTTCAGGAAGTCATCACAACATGGCTCCTCTATTAACTCTTTAACGACGTTTTTACCAGCGTGTCACTGAGAAGTAGCTCCTATAATGAGCTCATCAGATGCTCAGTTCCACCAGTTGTTTGCCAATTGATGCTGGCTAGTCTGAAGGAGCTGAGTGAGCAAGGGCTGCTCTTTAAGGCAGAAGCTCTGAAGCTTGGAAAGTGCAGCTCTGAGGACAAGCTGCATTGTCAAAGGCGGGGCTAGGTCCAACCAGGCGTTTTGCACAGCTGAATGGTTGCCATGGAGATTAAAGGATTTCTGAAACATGCATGAAAGAGTCAAGGTAACACTATAGGTATGTTTCTGATGAGGGAATAACATTATAACATGATGTATAGCTCAGAATAATTGATTTTACATGATACTGAACCTTTACGATTTGCAACATCAAATCTTCCTGAACTGTGATTGACAAAAAGATTGAAGTCAAAGTTTCATTCTGATTTATTCAGTGGGGGAAACAGCACTTCACCATCCAACTGGACCTCTGAACTGAATCCTGTTACATAAACACACAGCTGTAACTTGGTCCAGCCACAACTATGAAACCTGGCTCCTAAAAAAAAATAAATAAATAAAAAAATAACAAACTGGAAAAATACAAAAATCTCATGAATCATCAAACAGTTCAGAGAAGAATGGTGGCAGTGGAATGAATTTCTCAATCCCAACATGTCCAGACCGAATACTGACTGTGATTTTGCTTTTGCTTCAGACAAGCAGAAGCTGTCCAAGTCATGAGAATCTATGTGTGTGTGTGTGTGTGTGTGTGTGTGTGTGTGTGTGCGCGCGCGTGTGTCAGTGTAAATAAAGAGAGAAACAGTCTGTATCAGTTCCAGAGCCCTGCAGCTCCATTTCAGCAGCATAATATACAAACACACAGTCACTCAGATGAGTTTTGGCACGCTGTGATTGAGAAATCTCCTCCCTCTCTCTCTCTGTCTCTCTCTCTCTCTCACACACACACACACACAGTATTGAGTTCACTAGATGACAAAGCCAATAAACCATCAAGCATAATCTCAGGCAGGCCCAGTACTGATGGAGGATTTTATGGCTTCAATATATGGGTTAGTCGGTAATTCCACCAGTATTTTCAGTATATCTCTGGCTTTGCTGCAGATTAAAACCAAGAGCCAGTTTTCTAAGGATTCCTCCTCACTGGTTGCATTTCTCCTACAAACAGTGGGACTTGACATTTTAAAAATAGCATGAAAGGCCCGAGGCTTCGACAACAGAAGAAGTAGCTCGCAGCTGCCAAGTAGACAATCTAATCATCCCTGTCGAACACTGGATTCACTTTTAATACGCAGTTTTTGTTGACCTTTTGATAAAAAAAAAACCATCACCGTTAATTTCGGCTTACATTGAAAAGTTTAACTTCTGCAGTGGCTTATCGAGGCCAATCAATCGAATGCTTTTAGCACTACACGGATGAAGCCGCTGTGTCCCGGATAATCAATGTTCCTGATTTTGTGAACACGGCTGGCCTGCTGCTTATACACACATCCAGCAGAATCTGACGTCTACATCAACACGTTCCTAGTGGGGTTTGTTTTTAGCCGTCCTTAGTTGACACGGTTGGCTACAGTTCTAGGCGCAGGTCTTCAATTATGTTGAAGTTTTGGCTGCATATTTAGGTACAGCTGGGAGGTGAACTTTTGCCCCGGTTTCAAGTCTTTTACAGCCTTTGGGTTTTCATGGAGGTTTCCCCTAAAACCTTCATTATGGATTAGTTTAAGTGCAAACTATAGATCACTTAGCAATACCTACTTCCTTGTCGCAACAGGCTATATACTCCGAAGTCATCTACTGATTTGATTAACTATGGGCCTGCATCAGTGAGTGCTAGCGAATAAAAAGGATGCATTAGCTTTGAAGGAGCTGGTGGGTAATGGGCTCGGATATGTCAGCGTTAAACTCGGACATGTTATGACAGACTTGGATATGCTAGCAACAAGCTTGGACATGCTAGTGACAGACTTTGATATGCTAGCGACAAGCTTTTAGATGCTAGTGACAGACTTTGATATGCTAGCGACAAGCTTTTAGATGCTAGTGACAGACTTTGATATGCTAGCAACAAGCTTTTAGATGCTAGTGACAGACTTTGATATGCTAGCAACAAGCTTTTAGATGCTAGTGACAGACTTTGATATGCTAGCAACAAGCTTTTAGATGCTAGTGACAGACTTTGATATGCTAGCAACAAGCTTTTAGATGCTAGTGACAGACTTTGATATGCTAGCAACAAGCTTTTAGATGCTAGTGACAGACTTTGATATGCTAGCAACAAACTTTTGGATGCTAGTGACAGACTTTGATATGCTAGCAACAAGCTTTTAGATGCTAGTGACAGACTTGGATATGCTAGCAACAAGCTTTTACATGCTAGTGACAGACTTTGATATGATAGCAACAAGCTTGTCGCTAGCATGCTTCTCGAGCTTCGCTAGCGAGAAGCTCTAATATGGTAGCGAGAGGGTTGGATATGCTAGAGATAAGCTCGAATACACCAGCGACAGGCTCAAATATGCTAGTGACAGACTTGGATATGCTAACGGTAGGGTTTGACAGATTAGCCGCAAGCATACCTAGGATGGTCACTAACAACTTGGACTTTTTTCTTTAAAGAACACTTTATCAAGAAAATGGCAGGCGTACATTATCTGTATGCCAGTAAGCAACATATATTAGATACACTGATGTGTTCTTTCCATGCTAATTGAGAGCAGAGGAGGTACATCACCCTTTCATATTTTTGTTTGTGGAAATAATTAGAGAAACCATGCACTCTTTGCCTCCCTCTTCATAATTATGAACTACTTTATGTTAGTCTGTCAAATAAATCTCAGTGAAAAAGATTAAAGTTTGTGGATGGAATGTGAAAAATGTCAGAAAAAAAAAAGTTCAAGGTGCATGAATATTTCTGCAGGTCATAATAACCCATTTAGGAAAAGTCCCTCTATCCTAAAGCAGAAACAAGAATGTAAAACCCACCGCTTCAGGAAATTCACAACATCTGCAGCAATACCTGAACCACCTGCCTTCAAACTATCCACTTTTATTACCAAACAGGGGAAAGTCTGTTGAAAAAAAAACACCTAACCAACGCCTCTGAATGAATTTCCCAACGCTGGCGAGTCAAAACAGATCCACAAGCATGACGCAACTGCTCCAGCGCACTTACACATGTGTATATGCAGATGTCAATCCCATGACTTTCTGTTTACAGAGCCAAGAGGAATGTCGGCCAGTTTCCCTTCAGAGCGAAAGAAAAAACTGGATCTAGGCATTTCCTGGAACAGCTCTCAGTCCGAGCCACAGGCAGAGAAACAGGGAGAGAAACCATAAATACAGAAGATCAGCAGGAATGAAGGGGAGGGTTAATTTTGAACTCCAGGGAAAATGTAGATATCTCAAGGCATGGGGTAGTTACCATAACAACGTTAAAGTAGATTTATCTTTTAAAGTGTTAAAAGTGTCAAAACCACAAAAATCTTCTCCAATAACATTTCTATGAATAAACTTCTTTAAGTTAAACGCCGAAGAAAGCATTTTGTTGACCCACAAATATATATATAGATATATATATATATATATATATATATATATATATATATATATATATATATATATATATAAAAAATAAAAAAAACAGTTTTTTTTTTATGTT
>CAEFZX010017628.1:0-39935 GCA_903066825.1 Alfaro cultratus
TCACCAGGTGACTCTGAACCCATCCAATCACTGAATAAATGTTTAGAACAGATAAATGTGTGGATGTGCCAAAACTTTCTCCAGCTCAACAGAAACAAAGCTGAAGTTATTATTTTTGGACCTAAAGAAGAACGATCTAGAGTCAATGCACAGCTTCAGTTATTCCAACTAAAAACTAGTGATCAGGCCCGAAACCTGGGAGTAGTGATGGACTCTGACCTGAACATTCAGAGCCACATTAAGTCAGTTACAAAGTCGGCCTTCTATCACCTGAAGAACATCTCCAGGATTAAAGAGCTAATGTCTCAGCAAGATCTAGAGAAACTCATTCATGCGTTTATCTTCAGTCGCATTGATTATTGTAACAGTGTTTTCACAGGTCTGTCCAACAAATTTAACTGAGTTTTGTGGGTTAAATCTTACATTTAACTGAGTTTTGTGGATTAAATATTAAAAAGGTTTTATTTGCTCTTGACTTAATGTAGTTTTTGATTGTTGATTCTATGTTGCATGACTTTGTGTTTATTATGTAAAGCACTTTGAAATGCCTTGCTGCTGAAATGTGCTATACAAATAAAATTTGTAGATCAACTTCTTTAAAGTCAATGCTGATTTTGTATCTTTGCATTTCCTGCTATTAGGAGATTTTTTTTTCTTTTTTTTAACCCAAAAGAGTCATTCAAACAAAACAAACACTGGTTGGTGACATGATAGAAAATTTGTGAAAAACACTGAAAGACCTTCAGGAACATCCATGGATCAAAAATATTAACAAAGTCAGACTCTTTGGACCTGTGGAGCTCCAAAGAGTCCACAGGTCCACAGACCTGGTTTTGCAGGTTGCTGTGAAATTTCACACTTTTTGTTTAGACCTGGAAGCCCAGCTGGCAGCGATGAAGAAGAAGGCGGCAGACGGTCTGCCGGGCAGCAACTGGAAGCCCTTCGAGATCAACCCCAACCTCCCTCCTGAGACGGCGGACATCGTGATCGTTGGCGGCGGCGTGATGGGCTGGTCCATCGCCTACTGGCTGAAGCAGAAAGAGAAGTTCTCCAAAGACATGCGAGTCCTCGTTGTAGAGAGGGACCCAACAGTAAGGACTCTGTTTTTGGGGGGGATTTCAAAACATCTTTAAGATAAGATACAATCAAAGAGGTCGTCAGCTCTAAAACATAGGGGGAAATCAGTTGTTAAACTTTAACACAGAAAACAAATGTATATAAAACCACTTTTTAACCCTCTTGACTGTGTCCAGTATTCCCAGGCCTCCACGGTTCTGTCGGCGGGAGGAATCCGCCAGCAGTTCTCCCTGCTGGAGAACATCCACCTCTCCCTGGAGTCTGCAGACTTCATGAGGAATATCAACGTAGGTCAAAGTTCATGAGCATTTCAATCACCCAGTGATTGCTATAGAAGGAAGTTTCATGGAAATGTTTTGGGAGTGGTAATGTATAAAGAGAAAAGTGGTAAGAAAAGTTGTGCATAAGCAGGTGAGAGCTACAAATAAAAGTAGCGGCTAGTGATCCTTTGTTTTATCTTAAGTCTGGATCGAATCATCTCCTCTGTTTCCCATCAGGAGCATCTCAGCGTTGTGAATGAAGATCCCGTGGATCTGCAGTTCAACCAGTCGGGATACCTGTTCTTAGCCAGCGAGGAGGTGGCTAACATCATGGAGCAGAACTACAACACCCAGAGGTGCCTGACAGCGAGATACGCTCTGGATTTCAGACGGTTTGCCTTGCTAATCATCTCATCGTGTGATTCCAGGTGTGCTGGAGCTAAAGTTTCCCTCTTCTCTCCGCAACAAGTGAAGGAGAGATTTCCGTGGATAAACACAGAGGGCGTGGCGCTGGCTTCATACGGTATCAGAACATGATTTATTGCATCTAATTTAGCAATATGCTCTGTGTTATTCAGGCCCTAAATGAATAAAGAGCAGCAGAGCCTGAGCTAATTCGTGACACAATGTTTAGTTAGTATGATTTAAGTAACCTCAGTTTGCCGTGGTGTTTTGCATTTGTGGCCAAGTCGCTGGAGGCCAATCAAACAAACACAACTTTCTCACTTGAAGCTAAACTGGAAAGGAAAACAAACAAGAATCTAACATAATGGAAGTTACCTGCTCAAGGTCTCACCGCAAGAAGATTATGAGTCCTTTGTTCTGTGGAGTGGTGGAAAAGCTGGCAGATGAGGACAGGCTAGAGTCCCTGTGGGTCATGATGTTTGCAGATGATATTGTGATCCCTAATGAGAGTAGTAAAAAAGCACCAAAACTGGACGAGTGCATGTACCAAGCATCCAAAGCAACCCTAACCCTACCAGACATGATGATCTGTGACTTAAGGTTAGTAGCAAGAGAAAAAAAATGCTTACAAGACTTGCAGCGATGTGCAGTTTGGAGCGATGACAGCTAGATTGAGGCTTGATAATGAAGAATTGGACAGATATCAAATCTGGAGCTGCTAGGGAGGAAAAGAGGAAGACCACAGAAAAGACTAACAGATCTTGTGAGCTGCTCTGAAATCTTTGACTAAGACGAACATCGCTGATGCCGTGAAGCTGCCTTGTTTACTTTACTGGTTCGTTCACACCTGCCCACAACATTTGTGTAGGGCTGTAACTAAATGCACTTTGTAACATTTCTCACACAAGTGAGTTTCCCCATTTTGGAAGCGTTATTGATGCATAAATTTGAAGTATAGAGTTAATTGGAGAGGTGTTAACATGCTTAACTGCTAATTTTCTACCAGATTCAATTTTTTTTTTCAAATTGTAACAACAGTGTTTTTAATATAAGGATGTTTATGTTTTTGTAACTAATTTATGCAACCTATTGTTCTTGCAAAATAAATCATTCTATCTGACTGAGGCTGATTTATTTTTTCAAAGCATGAGCAAAAGTTTTAGTCTCCAGACATGCAAAGCTGGTTGAGACAAACCCCAGAAAGACTTGCAGCTTTAATTGTGGTTCCACAAACTATCGTCCATGCGGACATACATTGCTAAGCCAATTGTGTAACAATCCTTTAAATGCTAGTTAGTGTTTTTTTTTTTTGTTTTTTTTTTTAAATGTCATCCAGAATTATTTATTAGTTTGGGATAATTGCAAGTTTTTGGTTTGCTAACTGGAAACAGGCTAATTTAGATTCTTTGGCTGTTGATAAAACCGTATTTAACTTGGTTCTGCAGCTGGTTTAACTTCACTCTGGTGGTTTGGTTCTATGCAGGGCTGGAGAACGAGGGCTGGTTCGACCCCTGGACTCTCCTGAACGCCTTCAGGAGGAAGGCCATGTCCATGGGGGTCATTCAGTGCTTCGGGGAAGTCACAGGTGGGTCATAACTTCAAATGTCGGTCACATTTTAGGTTGATTTGTGTAAACGCCTCCTTTTGTTCTCCCATTATACCCAGTAGTATTAACGTGACAACAAGCTGGTGTATTCCTTTCAGTTAATACAAACATAACCTAAAACCTGAATGAGAACATGTCACCTGTAATATATTAATTTTTTTTGTTTTTTTTTTAATTGTCTGTTAATCTATTAATCTCATTCTCATCCACAGATTTTAAACACATGAAACAAGTTATGATGACAAAAAATGGGGAACAAATAGAAATGAGGACAATAAAATCTGTCAAAGTAAGTGGAACATCCAGAACTTACTGAGTTATTGATAGGAGAGGTTAAGAGGTTCTTTGTAATTTGGTTCAAAAGACTCACAGAAGACTCTTCTTGGAGTATAATGTTTGCAGATGACACTGAGGGTCAATGATTCAAGGGCGTGAAAACATCCTTAAAGAAAGGTCAGGTGGAAGAAAAAAGTCTGGTAGAAAACCATCCACAAGCATTCCATTTTTAATTGGGAAAAAGAATCCTATAGAGAAGTTCAGACGTCAGGTTGCTTGAAGTCCAAAGTGAATGCTCTGATGCTCTGGAAGCAACCTGGACTTCCTGAACACCTCCCCAGAACCACAGCACGATCTCCGTGCCACGCCGCATGGAGGCAGTAATTCATGTAAACTATTCGTCAGGGCCTCATTTCTCTGTCAAAGTGATCCCAGCTGTGCTGAACACTTCAAAAATACAAAATCTTAGTATACTTTGAAATAGACAATTAACTTGCAAGTATCTTTTCAGCAAGATATAGGAGCTTGTATTATGTCAATAATTCCTTAATAGTGATGAAAAAGTACCAGTTCAACTAGCAGATTATTTTATTCACAATATGGAAAAAAAATAAATAAATTTATAAGTGAAATAACCTGCCAGTGGAACTGGTTCTTTTCATCAATATCAAAGAATTGTTGACTTAAAGTAAGTTTATATATCTTGGTGAAAAGTTCTTGTAAGTTAGTTTTGTCTTACTTATATTTGTACTAGAAACTAGACCACAAAAACCTGGTAAGATTCTGTTTTGCAGTGTAGATTCCTGTTCGGTTTCCCCTGACCTCTTGCTGTTGTTAAGGTTAATAAACACAGCAGTGCAGGTCTTTACATCAGTCTGTTTGCGTCTCGCAGGTGGAGATGCCGAACAGCCTGGAGTACCAGCCGGTGGACTGTGCCGTTGTTGTGAACGCAGCCGGAGCGTTTTCTGGGAAACTGGCAGAGATGGTGGGAATCGGCCTCGGCCCCAAAGACTCCCTCGCTGGATTTTCAGTCCCTGTGGAACCTCGGAAGAGGTCGGTCTCCAACCTCAGCCGCTTTTTCAGGGTTTCCTTTTTGTTTCTAAAGGAGTATTTAGTTATATCTTAGAATGTAAAGAGAAAAGGTGTTTTTGTTGTTTTCCAGGTATGTGTATGTGGTTCACTGTCCTGATGGCCCAGGCCTCGACTCTCCCTTCTTAATCGACTATTCAGGAGTTTATTTCCGAAGGGAAGGTTTGGGAGGAAACTACATCTGTGGAGTGTCGCCCGAGGAGGTTGGTTTCATCTCTGAGCAGCTTCTTTTTGTCTGAATTGTAACTGAGAGGTTACCTCATTGTTTCCCTCTCAGGCAGAGGAGCCGGACACCAGTAATCTGGAGGTGGACCACCAGTTTTTTGAAGACAAGGTTTGGCACAAATTGGCCAATCGAGTTCCAGCTTTTGAGAAACTAAAGGTACCTCAAGGCTTAATTTTAGATTCCATACTTTTTTTCTTTTTGCATGTTTAAATGTATTTTTGATCTTAAATTATGAAAAGCACATCATTTTTGTCACGTTTCAAAAATTGCCTCTGGCTTTAATTTCAGTTTCACAAACCGTGATAAAAACTTTACACAAAACACATTTTTGTTGGGGTTTGATAGTTTCTTAGAATCTTACAATTTATTTGAAGTTGGTTTGCTGAGGCCAGCCCCGTTACCTAGCAACCCCAGCTGAGACCAGCCCCGTTACCTAGCAACCCAAGCTGAGCTCTAGCCTGTTTGGTCGGCTGTATGTGCTCTACAACGGCTTCTGGAAAAGACAAGTGTTTAGTTGTTGACTTACCATTCAGAAACCACTTGCTGAATTGTTGTTGGTGGTGCAGGAGGTTCTACTAAGGCTTTTCTAAGATGCACGATTGTATAACTGTGTGTCTGTTTGCAGCCATTTTCACGTGTGAGTGTAAACATTAATTTCAGGTTAGTGGCCAGCAGCAGCTTACTTGGATTTAAAGTGACAGTGGCCCTGAAACAGCTTATTCTCTAAGGAGCTAAAAATAGCCAGAACTGAGCAGAATAGAATCTCAATATCTAAGAATGATTTTGTGTAAAAGATGTAATGAGCATGTTTTGTATAGGCCATAGACCTATCCTAACCCGCTCAAGGAAGCACCTTTAAAATTGTGTGAAATCCCTTAAGTCTATCAATCACAAGTCCAAAACCTGAAATAAAAACAGTTTTCTTGGACTTTTTAACATAAAAACAGCATCTCATGGTTCGACTTGTTGCCCTTTATTCTTACCAGGTGACCAGCGCCTGGGCCGGTTTCTACGACTACAACACATTCGACCAGAATGGCATCATCGGCATTCACCCTATGATCAACAACATGTACTTCGCCACCGGTTTCAGCGGCCACGGCCTGCAGCATTCGCCGGCGGTGGGCCGCGCCGTGGCGGAGCTCATCCTGGACGGAGAGTTCAAAACGCTGGACCTGAGCGGATTAAGCTTTCAACGCATTCTGATGCAGGAGCCCATGCTGGAGCGGAACATCGTGTAGAAAGGGCTCGAATTAGGGAAAGTCGAGTCTTATTTTTTTATTCAGTATCCTGTAAGGAAGACGCTGCAGCTTTGGAAATATATGGAACACATCTTTTTTTTACATTTATATGGCTTTTTCTTAATTTTTTCAGTGCATATGAATCACGATTGACAAACCAACAAACATTGCAGGTATGTGCAAAAGTGCCAGTTGCACCAAAAACTTTACAATCTTGTGTAAAAGGAACCGCAAATATTATTGTCATTTCAAAACTTCTATGTCGAAAACTGAACTTTTTTTCTTGCGAAAATCCGTAAAAGCGAAAGCAGCCGAAAGTGGCTGCACCATAACACCAAGAAAGAAAATCAGCAACAATGACTTCAGCAATACAACTGTTGCCTCCCGTCACTTTGGCAAGAGTTGTAAGGACATTTCCAAACTGTAGAAGTTCATCGTTCTACACAGATAAATATTCAAGAGTCAGTTTTTTGTAAATTATGCCAAAGTATAATGCTCAAAGAAATGATGATGGTTCGTATGTTAAGATGTTGAAGTTAATTACAGGACAGCTAGAAAGACCAATTAACCTTTATTAAAAGTAATACTATTAATAAAGTACCACTTTATTAATATTGTGAGGATTTACGTTATAAATGTTTTGCACTTTTGACCTAGTGATTTCAGAAACTGTGCACCAGATGGCGCCATTTAGCCATTTAATCACTTTAAGCGTCGGTCCCAGTTAACATTGCATTTATTTTACAGCTAATTTTAAGACTCTTGAAAACCAAGGAGACGGAAACGTTTGGCTGTTCACGTTTACCGTGATTTGTTTTACTAGATTCAAATGTTGTATCTTGATGTCCAAAAGTTGAAAAGGTCTTATTTTTATCTTCTTGTACTGCCAAGCCCAGGAGACGTTTGTAAATTATATTTTTAATCTAAGTTTATTTTTCTCCTGGTGAAATAAAAGGTACTGAAAAAAACCAACTACATATTTTTTGACACTTGCTCAAATCCTGAGTTTATTAGACAACTCAACACAACACAGTGAAACACAGAGACAAGTTGCAGTGCAGTCAAAACTTCAACAGTGTATTACATCCATTGTAGTTAGAAGAAAAGGATGAGCGAATTTACACTAAACATTATTGCTTTAAACAGTGAGACAACTGGAATAATGATGTGCATGAGACAAAATTAAGCATATAAAGACACCAGGGATATGATTGTGGTCTTTAAGAAATGTTGGTAGGTAGAGAGAGTGAGAACCTTCAAGTTCCTTTGCCAAACATTTTGACCGATACTTCAAGAGGTGAAACAGAGGCTTCATCTCCTCAGGAAGCTAAATCTAGCTCTCTTCTTTTACCACCTGCTCATCAACTTTCATCTAGAACAGAGAGCCTCCTGACCTGCAGCAGGTGGTGAGGGATTACCAACACCAATACCTCCTCTCAAAAGACATTTACACTCACCGACTACAAAAGAAGGTATTTTTAAGGGCTGCACCCGCCCTGGGTATCATCTGTTCTTCTTGTTACCATCTGAAAGGAGATACAGACTCATCTGCTACATCAGACAGAAGAGAAAAACTGCTTTCTGCCCTCCAGCTGTCAGAAAGGTAACAAACACCCACACCCAAAAAAATGCGACCAAAAGTGAAATAACTTCTATAATTAAAAAATGTAGTGCAGAATTAGAAATAAAAGGTGTCCTTTTATTTGAGTTAAATCCAAAGTCACTGAAAGATTCTGTTTCTATGCCCTGATTGTGGTTTTTGTTGTGACTTGCCACAAAAGCCATCAGGCTGCGCTTCCTCCCCAACGTAGCTTCCTGTATCACAATGCATTTCACCAGCAAAAGAGTGAGGCAAGCTGTAAAAACCACTCAAACACACTCCTGTGTCTCTGAGGTATGAAAACAGGCCTGCTAACAGGTTAGAACAAAGAAAAGTTTCAGACGGTGAAGGCCACCCAGGTGTTGAACCTGCTGTGTGGGTGTTAAATAGATCACGTATAAAGGTTAAAAAAAATAAATAAATGCCCTCTGTGAATGAAGATGTTTAACAAAGAAAATGTAAAAAGTTTTCTTCTTCTTGATCGACTGTCGGCACCAATAACAGAGTATTAGGGCCACGCTAAGAAAATAATTGCGAGAATAAAGTCATAGTATTATGAGAATAAAGTCATATAAGAATCAAGTTGTAGTTTCACAAGAATAAGGACAAAATTAAGATTTTGTTCCGGCTTTATTCTCATAATATTATGATTTTATTCTCACATTATTTTGGCTTTATTCTGATCATTTTATGACTTTATGTCCAAATAATAGCAGGGACATAAACAGTGGTTAAGATTGTTGGCAGCGGTGATTGTTGTAGAGTATAAGAGCTGCAGAGAGGAAGGAGCTGTGATAATGCAACTTTGTGCTTTTATGATGCAGCAGTCTGGTCATTTAAAATGTGCCTTCTTCAAAAAAAATAAAACACAAAACATAACAAAATAGTATCCCATTTGCATTAATGTGGCAAAAAACAACAACATTTCTTGTGCATAATATGCACCTGCTGAACAGACCTCACTTCTGTTCAGTTAAAAAAAATAATTTTTAAATGGCAACTAGTTGAATCATCTCCTGTTGCTTTATTTGCACCACTGGAAGTATATTTTACAGCTCTAAGACATTTCCCTGAAGAACAGAAGATGGAAACACGGTTCTCAGATGTAAGAACTGCAGTATGCAAAACAGACATAGTGAGGTCTCTGTGTCTCTGCAGCTCTTCATTTTGATGTAAATGTGGGGCAACCCTGAAGGTTCGAACTGGGGGAGGGGGCCGAATGAAATGCAATTGGAGGGATCTTTTGTGTGGCCTCCTGTAAATCCCAAATGTTCTCAAGAACTGAAAACAAAAACAGCGTGAGTGCTTGGGCTGGCCAACTTCGGTCGCCTCAAGTGACGTACCAACTGCCCCAACAAAGAAACCCCACTGAAGGCATTCAGTCGACTGTTTTCCAGAATATTCATCCCTCCCCGTCCTGGCCAGGCATTTACAGTGTCAAAACCATGAAGGGAGTCACCCACAGGGAGTCCTGCAGCTGTATAAGGCCGCCATAAATGGTGGCATGTGGCTGGGATTAGGAAATTTCACTGTGGATTAAAATCTTTCCAACGCCTCCATGGCCACCAGCTAAAAGGAAAGAAGTCCAAAGCTTTAGCGCAGATCCAAGGAGAAAGCCGGGCCCAAAGTTTCACTGAGCAGGTACGTCCAAACTTTACTGAAACTCACAGCGAACTGCTGCTGCAGGACCAATAATGAAGGACAAGGTCTGTTGACCTGCTAATTGGTAAATGATCTTTTAATAATGACAGAAGTTTAGTAGAATAAACAGGTGTACTTAACATTTATGGTATGTGCATTATTCAGAAATCATTGAGAAGAACAATATAAGTTTTTAGTAACAGGAAATAAAACAATATATAACAAGAAATGTTTCCAGTTTGACAATTATGACAAAGCCATGGTGAAATTACAGGTTAGAGAAAATTATAAAGCAACTCTTCACATAATAAATATATATTTTTATAGCATGCCAGGTTCATGCATGATCTTGAGCCTCTAACTGAATCATTTGGTTTGAAATAGTACCAACACACTGTTCTGTTCAATGACTGAACTTATATGTAACACAATTACCCTGATGCACTCTTACAATGAAGAAAAAAAATGTGCATGTTCATTTGCAGAGGTCTGGCTTTACTACTTTATCCAAAAGTATGAAACAATTCAGATATATTAATTTCAATTTGCTATCAATTTCTGAATTTAAATATAGCTTTTTCCTTGATCAAAAATATTAGAAATATATGGCCGATAGCTGACATTACACTTCCCCAACATCAAGAAGATGGAAATAAACATATATTTTTTAATACTAGTCCAGTATTACTTATGGGACCCTAACATTTATTAACTAGAATTTCTATAAACGTAATCTTCCAATGGTCTTTGGGGACCTCAGAAATGGTAGCAAAACTGTTTTCCACTTACAAGCTGGAAAACCGGTGAAAATTATCAATAACGTTTCTCATTGACCAGGCTAACTGCTATTAGCAACAGAAGCCAATAATTTATATATGATTTAGAGGTTAAAACTGGTGAAAAACTTCTGACTTTCCAAGTTTTAATTCTAATTTCTGAAGGTTTTCCAGTCGATTTTCTGACTTGGAATATGAAAATTCCAAACTCTGAGTGGAAATAGTAATTTATATACAAATTTTAGTACATAAATGATTATTTGAAAACACTGAAACACATCAAACAATGTTTTTCTACTTGGGTTTGGCAACCTAACATGCAAAAATGTGATTGCAAAGTTTAAATAAGAGTTCTATTTACTACTTTTCAGAAGAATGTTTGCTTTGTTCAAGCTACATTGAAGAAGCAAGTTCATTTGAGTTCCTTTAAATCAAGACTAAACCTGTTCAGTTTCTTTGGAACCATAATAAATAGAACCTTGACCAACATATTTGATGTATATTGATGATTTTAACGATGGCACTCTACAAAAAGTAATGTCTGCTAATGTTTTACCCAACTGTTGACACTAGGATGAATTTATGTTTTTTGTCAAAATGATGTAAAGAACTTTGAACTGCCTTGTTGCTGAAATGTGCTATAAATATAAACTTGATAGATTGTCTAATTGATGTGGAGTGAATACAAGTAATTATTCTTTCTACGTCTGATATTACAAGATTTGTTCTGATATTGCATAGATATTGTTTGATTTTATAATAGATGTTGTTTGCAGAAACAAATGCTAATCCGGGATTTGTTTCTGCAGCTCCAGGATGTTCCAGCTGCTTCCGGGTCACATCCAGCCGCCTGGACACCGAACCCGGAAAAGCCGTTTGGTCACCAAAGACGGACACTGCAACATCGAATTTGGCAACATCGAGTACAGTAACCACTTCGCCTTTGTGGTGGACTTCTGGACCACCTTCGTGGAAATCCGCTGGCGTTTTGTCCTCGTCCTGTTTGTGGCTGCCTTCACTGGCAGCTGGTTCATGTTCAGCCTGTTGTGGTACTGGATCGCAAAGAGCAACGGGGACCTGATGGTGCAGAACCAAACAGAGGAGCACGTCCGTTGTATAGACAATGTTAACGGCCTCACAACGGCGTTCCTGTACTCACTAGAAACACAAACCACCATTGGTTATGGTGGCAGGGCGCTGACTGGGCACTGTGCTGGCACAGTGGCTCTGATTATCATCCAGTCTCTAGTTGGCGTCTTCATCAACTGCTTTATGTGTGGCATCATCCTGGCCAAGATCTCCTTACCCAAGAAAAGGGCAAAGACTGTCACCTTCAGCAACACAGCGGTCATCTGTCTGAAGAAAGGAAGTCTGTGTCTCCTCATTAGAGTGGCCAACCTTAGAAAAACCTTACTGATAGGAAGCCAGATTTATGGGAAGCTGCTGAGGACGACCACCACTCCAGATGGAGAGACCATCATCCTGGATCAGGTGGACGTTGACTTCATGGTTGATGCTGGCAAGGATAACTTATTCTTTGTTTGTCCGCTGACACTCTTCCACGTCATTAACAGATCAAGTCCATTCTACGAGCTGTCCGCTGACACTCTCCCCCTACAGGACTTTGAGTTGGTGGTGTTTTTAGACGGGACGGCGGAGTCTACCAGCTCATCATGCCAGGTACGAACCTCGTACGTCCCACAGGAGATCCAGTGGGGCTACAGCTTCCTCCCCATCATCTCCCGCACTAAAACGGGAAAGTATCGAGTGGATTTCTCAAACTTTTCCAAAAGTGTCCGAGTTACCACGCCGCACTGCGTCCACTGCTTTGAGACAGACGTAGACCAGAGGATGCCCAACAAGGAGAACCACATCAACCAGCTGAAGCTGGGCATTGACAACCTGGGCTTCCAGGTGATCGACATTCCTGACCCGGTGGATGTCACAAAAATGTGAAACATACCTATTCTAGAGGAAAGCTCAAAGCTATAAGGGCTACTGAAGATAAAAATAAAAGGAAGAGAAAATTTCCGCCAAAAAACTCAGAAATTTTGGAATTAATCTAAAAAAATTTCTAAAAGAAAAATGGACATATGTGTTTAAAAAGTCGAAAAATTTTAATTTGGACATTGGAGCCTCAAAAGTCTAAAATGTTTGCTTTTTCAAATTCAAACTTTTTTCTAGAAAATATCTGACATTAATCTCAAAATTTCCATTTATTCTCTAGCAAATATTTGACTTTTCAAACTCAGAAATTTCCTTGTTTTTGTAGAATATTTCTGAGTTTTTTGGCAGAAACCTACTCTTCCTTTTTCTATCTGCAACAGCCATAATATCCCATCGAATAAAGTCAAGGAATAAGTATGTAGGTCGACTTTTATGAAACCCACCTTCACTTTTACTCTGTTTTAAGTATTTCAAGCACTACAGACTACAGAAAGGTTTGGCTGGGAAAGAGAACGATGAAAACTGGCAACTGACTGGCATTAGACTGTTCATCACAACTAGACCTCACCTGGAGTTTTTATGGAGATAAATAGCAGAAGACACATAAAGGTTTTGATACGGTGAACATAACAGAAATAAAACAGTGAATGGCACAGTGGGTATTTATTGAGAAGATTAGAGTTTGATCCTGTTCTAATGAGAAACTGTGGGCTCTAAAGTCTGTTATAGAGAATGTAGCAGAGAACAAACTCGCTTCAAACACTAACCCTGTGGTGTTTCAGTCATGCTGACACGTCCTGTATCTCAAGATGACGAGGAAACAGCAAAGGTAGCTATTAATGTCATAATTTAGTTATGGCCAGTCTAGATGCACAAGGTTGTAATATCTCAGGGAACGTAAGGTCTTCAGCTGCAATAAAACAATTTTTTCACTGTAATTTGTCTTACTGCTCATTACTATCACCCATAACTGCAAAGTTAGAAACCCTGTTTGAGTGAACATTTCTCAGTGTCATTGGAGTACAGATATAGGCTGGCAGAAGTCAAGGTAACGTCTTGTAAATAAAAGTTAACCAGTGGAAATTTGTTTGGACAGCCAGTCCATGCCGTGAATAGAAATCACAGTGGTGTGTTGATATTTTGCAGTTTGAAATGAACCTCAAGAAGACACACAGTCAAGCATCCTAAGACATTGTGAGGAAGCAACCGTGTACAAGATATCTCTATACTCCAACACAGACAGAAACAAGTCGCTTTTCTAGTACACTATGAAAACACAAGTTATTTTGAAAATAAAAACCCAACTTTAATTTGAGCTTTTTTATGAGATTTCCCACATGGAGTTTGAAAATGAGGGAGTCATCAATCAAAATGCCAAGATACTTAAATGTGTATACCAGCTCTATTTCATTTCATTTTGTAGCTTTATGGATCTGGAAAAATACATAAATTTATTTTTATTTGTATTAAGAACAAGTTTCAAATTTATTAGAGTGTTGGATAGCAGCAAAGGCTTTCTGTAGTAGTCTATGCCATATGACAAATCCACCCATTAAAAACTCTTTCTACAAGCTCATGCTTCAAGGAAGGACATTTGACCATTTATCTTGGCATTATGGAAATTGAGGTAATTGTTTTAGTTTCCTACCACAGACCAGGCTTTTAGCCATCATTGAGAAACTCCCAACATGGTTACGGGTGGAGTTTGGGATTCCAGAACCCCAATGGTGGCCTGTTGTATCATTTAAAACCCATCTTTGATGTTTGTTTGGGATTATTGTAAAAGTTCAGAAATTACGTTGCACTAGTGATACTGACCACTAAAATTTGCACAAATACTGATAGTCACATTGGTAGCCAATTTGGGATTATAACCCTTTGAAGAATGTGAATTAATATGAGCTACAACAACATTTCATTTTCTTTTCAGATCAATAAAGTATTTTTCAATTCGAATTGAATTTGGGATTAGGTGCCTTGCTCCGTAACATAGCAAGAGGAAGATGGAATCAACCCAACAACTTTCAGATTACAAGTTGCCCCTCTTGTCCAGTTGGAACATCGTCTGTTGATGAGATGAAGTTCAAGAATGTGAAGGTTTTCCTCCTTTTTGCAATTCCACCCACTTTGTACTATTCCAGCAAAACAGCAATGTACAGTATTGCTAGTTGACATCACCCCTATGCTTGACAGACGGTTCTTAAGTTTTAAAGCCTTACCTTGACTCCTCTGAACAATTGTCATCTCTGACCAAAACATGTTCATTTCCAGAAAGCATTCAACTTCTTAGCAAATGCCAACACACCTGCAGTACACATCAGGTCTAAGCACTTCCAGGTCCTGCCTTGATCCAACTGAAAAAATTAGACACACAATATATCAAAATATGACAATTGAATGGTATTATTTTTGGCATGAGCTATCTTGTAGAAAAACAAATAATAAATTAAAGAAATGTTCCACAAATATTTAATGAAAACTAAAATTATTCTTTTTTTTTTTTTTAAATATTAATTTAAACTGAGTTTTGTGGTGTTTTTGTTTCACTATTTAAAAGAAAAACATTTTATCCAGTAAGGTAATTTTTTTTTATAAAATAGTAAACTTTTTGCAAATTCTTCACAAGATATTATGTATAAGATTATGAATCTTTAGAAATAAGCTATTATTAATTAGTTGTGTTAATCCTCTTACGTGTTTGCTTTTTAAACATTTTTCTTCTCTTGACCAAATTGATTTTTTTTAAGTCAGCTGCGCCAGCTGCCCTGACCACTAGAGAGCATCAGTCCACTTCTTTGCTACAGTGTGATGATGTGTTTCACACAATTACTTCAACAATGATTGTTTTTTTTTCTTCTTCTTCTTTTAAATCTGTCCCAGTTCTGCCAGCAGTCTCTCTTTCATAAGCTTATATGCTCAGAGGAAAAAGCTCCAGCCATTAAATTCTTGAAGCTCACACTGTCGCACAATTTCAGGAAAGGCAGCAGGTAGAAACCCACATCACCTGGTGAAATTCATCCTCCTCATCATGCAGACCTGGCGAACCAAAGCACGTTGTTCTCTCAGAGTCGGAGCCCAGTTGCTCATTTAGGACCATCTTCTGTCAGCGAAGCTTCTGCTGCGGCTTTGATCCCATCTGGATTAGTGGGAGACAAGTTAACTGGGCCTCATCTGCATAACAATGAACAGTTGAGGCGGATTGGTAAGTTTGAAGCTGATGAAACCAACAAAGGTGGATTTAAAAAGAAGAAAGGGCGTACTTTCAACTCAGCTAGAGCTTCCCCATCCATAGTTACTGTTGCTATGGTGAACTGAAGGTTCTGGAACCGCGCTGGTAACGCCAAAAAGTCATTTTACCATTTTTACGGTGATTTGACTATTTATGAGTCAAAAGACTAAAATATTATTAAAGAGTTGCTCTAACTCCTGACTTTATATGTGAAAATAGAAAAAAAAGTACATTTTAAAAAATGTAGTTTTGTGTAAAAGGTATTAGCTTCTTAGCCTTTAGGCTAGTCTTACCATGTAGCAGAGAATTCCTTTGAAACTTTCTCCCAGAAACACTGGCACTAACTCCTTCTCTTGCGATGTGGTTTTCTGATACAAACAAAAAAATAATGGCAGCACTTGCTCCAAAATTACAGCGGGTTTTAAAATCTTGGTATTATGCACATGCAAGCAGTGAACAAGCTTTGCTAGCAAGGGCAGGTGTCTGTAGGGCAGTGGTTCCCAAAGTGTGGTGCGCGCCCCCTAGGGGGGGCACAGTGCCACTGCAGGGGGGTGCGAGAAGCAGTATGGATGGAAAAAAAAAAAAAGTTACACAAAAGTGTTTCACTGTAAAGATGGTTTGTAGTGTGTTTTGTTGAAACCTGAAGTGTGAAATAAACTTCAGTGGAGTTTGAAAACAAAATATGTGTATAGGTTTATTTCTGGTTGAACGATGTGTGTGCCCAGTTGATTTTGTTTCTCTTTTTTGGGGGGGATTTTATTGTAATCCATAGGGGGACCCAAAAAATCTTTGGGAACCATTGGGAGGCCCTAGAAGAATTTTTTGGGAACCACTGCTGTAGGACATAGGATAGTATTATAGGAATATGAACTGTATATATATTCTTTTTATGCCAAATTGCCAGGAAATGTGGCTTGAAAATGAATTATAAGATTTTTTTTCCTCACACCAGGATCAAATTCAATTTCTGATTTGAATGTTTTTTTTTCTTTCTTAAAAAGAATTAGCAAATGAAATAAATAAAATATGATAAAAACATACTTTTATTTTGATCATTCTTATCTGTTTTCTTATCTGAATTCAAAGTTTAAGTAGAAGCTGCAAAACATGCTTGTAAAACAAGATGGTAGGTGCTGGACAGGCTGACATCATTCTGAACTGTGGAAGAACAAGGAGATTCTCCAAAAATAAAATATTTATAAAAAAAAATTTGATTAATCAATAAAATCAATACTACAATGAACTTTGACATTAAGGTATTATTTATTTATTTTTGCCTAAACCCAAATTCTGATCATGATTGATTTGAATAAGTAGGGTAAAACATCCAAGGGGTTAAATACTTTTTATAGGCACTGTAGTTGTCTTGTTTTCAATTTGATGTGACCTCTTTCTCCTAGAAAAGTAAAACACACAACTGAAAACAAAAGAACAAATTCATCTCCAGTTCCAAATGTTTTTTATTCACATCTCCTGGATCCACATAGGAAGCAAATGATGAATATTTCACATGTAAACATGTTGTGTAAGGTCACTTGAATGTTGAAATGTTAGCGGAACTGTAGCAACAAGAGATGTTCCCCCACTGAGAGTCTTCTTCAACAATAAACCAGCCTGACGGTACTTAGCAGATAGCTTATGTAAAGCTCAGCATGCAGAAGAACTTTCCCAGCAGCCTCCTTTTAACCAGCAGAACCATTCAATGTGGGTCAGGAAGGAAATGGGAGTTTCAGAGCCTTTTCTTTAATTTTTCTTTTTATCTGAAAAAAACCTCTCAGAAATAAGTGTTAATAAGATATCCTGTGGTTTTGGCACTGACAATGCAGTTCAAAAGGCAGTGACCGGCATACAAATCAAGACATTTTGTGGGAAAGTGATAGAATGGGTTTATTTACATGTCTGCAAAGAGACAGGAAGTAGGAAAGTAACCAGTGTTCGCTTTGACCAATTAACGCTAACCACTGCACAGCCCTCCTGCATTTCAATTAACCATTTAGCTGTTAATTAATCTGTGCAGCTACTTTCATTCAGAATCGATTCCTGATGTGTAATTAGACCCTGATTCAATAACTTCAGTACCCAGTAAGAATAAAGATACCCTATGGATTTTAAACTCTGCCTGAGCATAAATGTAGTTTAATTTCCTTATCTGCATGTGGTAGAAAGAGATGATTAAAAGCAAAATGCAAACGGCTAATGTGGAGGGCAGTAAAGGATTTTCTTTTAAAAGTGGACAATTTTGTAAATAATTTGGAACTGAAAGTTCTTGAAAGTATTCCGAACATACTTTTTCGGAATACACGTTTTCCAAAAAAGTATTCCTGTAACTATTAAAAAAAAAAAATTGTATATGGAGTTAAAAAAAATTAATGTACCAAATTTGCTAAAGAAATAAACTAATATGTATGTCCCGATGAGTCTCATTTGTCAAGATTAAAGGGGCATTTTGAAAATAACCTTAAAGCAACTATTAACCTTTTCATTAAGTCTTTTAGTATATATTTCTTTTTTTAAAAATGTTTTTTATTGGTCCGATGTAGTATCCTAATTTTAAATGTCATATTTTCATTAATTTTAATTTTAAATTTACAAATGTTTTTCAAATAAATCTACATTTGTAGAGTAAAACAACCATAGTTATTTGGTGTAAGGGTTTCTAATAAAAAGTTATGGCTGAAATCATAACAGTAAATTTGACAGATTATTGTAATCATAATTAAAAAATGTAAGGCCCTTAAACATAAAATTTTAAATAATTGGAATTAGTTTTTAAATGTTCTTTGTTTTATTTTAATGTAGAAGTAAATTTTGATTGTTTAATATGAGGTCATATTGATCATATCCAGTTGGAGTTTATGCTAGTTTTTTGGAGTGAGTACCGCCCACTTCAACTTGAAAACAAATATTCTATCCAAACACAAAGAGTTCAAGTTTAAAATAACCATCCATTGAACGTAAATATTCAATCCTGAGGTGACTTCATGGAGGTAAGGGAGAGAAATGTCAGGCTAAACTTCAGGGGAAGAACAAAGGATCGCTTCCCAATCCATCGACCTGAATATTTCAGTTTGGACTGACACGATGGATCAACAGACTGACGGCGTCCTCTGAGCCACGTTGCTAAAAATACTTTTAAAGAGAACCAGATAAAGTCCCCAAAGTGAGCAAAGCAGCTGCTCCGTCCTGGAGGGTTCCCGAGCTAAATTCGGACGTAAGAAACATTTTTACTTTTTTTAACGTCAAAATTTTAATGTCTGAATGACGGAAACTTCACTTTTCCGCGTCCACCCACACGTTTGGAAACATCTTTGTGTTCAGACTGACCGCTTCAGCTGCCAGCAGCGATGGACATCATGTTTACGTCTCAGTACAGTATGGCCTAATGTGGTGGGTATAAATATTTCAGTGGGCGGCCTGGTTTCCAGTTGTCTCTCTTAGCTTTTAATGAGCGAGAGTCTCCTCAATGACAGATGGAGTGATCTCAGAGTGGTTATAATTTACCCTCCCATCAGGACCACTGATGTAAAACAGCGACCTTTTAGCCACACACCTGCTCACAGGAAGACAAGTGAAGATTTTATTGCTCCTGCTCAACATTTATTACCGCTATAAATCTGGACATGTGCAGCAGTGAGACTAGTTCTGAATGGCATAGTGCAAAACTCTTAAAGGTGACCTATTATGCTTCCTTGAACAGGTAAGGATAGGTCTAAGGCCTGAACATCATTACTCTTTTTGCAACAAAACCCTCTTAGATATTAAGATTTCAGTCTGCTCAGTCCTGCCTCCTTTCAGAATAAGCTGTTGTCACTTTAAATCCAAATAATGTGCTCCTGGCCGCAAAACTCAACGTTTACACTCGCACGTGAAAATGGCTACAAACAGTGGCTCAATTATACAACTGTACATTTTTGAAAAGCAGAAGTGGAGCCTTCTGCACAATCAAGAATGCAGGAAGTGGTTTCTGTATAGCAAGTCAACTACAGAGCACTTGTCTTTTCCAGCGCATACAACGGTCAAATCAGCTGACCAAGCAGGCTGGAGCTCAGCTTGGGTTGCTAGGTAACGGTGCAGTGTGACTCAACAATCAGGAGGTTTTCAAAAAATCCACATATCATTTAGGTCTTTAATCATTCAGTTAAGAGAAACAAAACCATTTGTCCTCATTATAATCTGCCATCGGATTAAACGTTCTTGTTTTAATTTAGCATTACCAGAATTATTTTTTATTTCTGAATCCCTCAGTAAAAAGAGGAAGGAACCTTATTTTGTTTTACCTTTCAAACTTCACTAAAAGGAAAAATGAATGGACCAAATACGCTGAAGTAGTAATGATATTCAGTAAATTAATAAATACGTTGCGGTGAGTCTCTTTTATGAGATTAAAAATACATTCTGAAGATAACCTTTAAGCAGAGACTAACCTTTTCATTAAGGCTACATTTCTGTTTTAAAAATTAATTTTTTTCATCGTTCTGATGTAAATTTGAATTTTAAATACCCTGTTTTTATTACTTGTAAGTGAAAAATCACCTTAACAGAAATAAAGGCTTTAAAAAAATAAAAAGATACAAAAACTTAAAAAAAACCTGTACACTTTTTGTTTTTATAGATGAATTACCTTTCTATTATTCTGAGTGTAAAAGACTGATGGTTCTCCTTTTCATCAAAGTCCATTTGATCCTGGGAAGGATTCACCAGAGTGAAAAAACAACAAAAAACAAACAAAAAAGGGTGGAAAAACGAGAGAATGTCCAGGTTCCTGCCCTGAGAATGCTTCAGGGTCCTTCTTTCTTTAAATCTTTACTTAAAATTAAAGATTTCAATTTTAATTCATGACAGCTTCATTCAAATTTAGATACTGAGATTTATTTATTTTGTGTATTTGCAGCCAGAGTTCATCCATCTCTCTCTCTGATATCAAACTGCTTTACTTTCTGGATGCAGTTAGAGTCTACACATTTTGGTTTTAGTACTGGAAAATATCAAATTAGATAATTTAGCCTCATGGTTTTGGGTTGGAAAGTAGCAGTCACTGCGGCAAAAAGCTCAACCACAGCATTTTAAGGATAATTATGTTTTCTGCTGGCAGATAAAACCGAGTTATTTACCTGCTGCTGCTAAAGCTGCTTCCATGATCACATCAAACAGCCGATGATGAGCAGACGAGCTTCATCGTGTTTTGAATGTGTCGCACACTCCAACGTAGCGACAAGCATCAGCTAACTGGGATATTATTAGCTCAGCCTTACATTGCTGCACCGCTGATCAGCTTTGACGAGCGCCCGCAGCGGCTTTGCGTCAGATTCCTGTGTGGCGTTTAAAGCTGGCCAACGTCTAGCTCTTGGTTTTTTAACAAGAAGAAGGCTGCTGGGACAAGCTCTCTTTAGAAAACACACTTTAGATACAGGCTGGACAAAACAAAACAAGCACTTCACATCAATATTTGAGTTTTCACACACATCCAGCCTGACATGAACCACCAGTTTCACACGCCACTACGACACACCAAGAAAAACAGAAATCAGGAATGTGAGAAACAAGAAAACTCTAAACGTTTTTAGTAAAATCTCACAGCGACAGTGGAAAGTCGATGGTGATTTGGTTTCACTGATCTTTTTAGTCTGACTTGAGTTCATCGCCACCACAACTACAACTTATGAAGCCGTTTTTGTTTCCCTATAAGAACCTGAGTGGGCACAGCATGTTTGAAGCCAGAGCCCAGTTGCATCAAAACCCAACGTAACAAGAGCTACACCAAGTATAATTTCTAGTATAAATATCTCAGTACACTTGAAGTAAAACAAACATAATTACAAGTAACTTTTCAGAAAGATATAGAGCTTTTTTTTAAGTAAATAGTTCCTGGCACATCATTTCATTTCTGCCAGTGGAACTAACACTTTTTTCAATCAATATTAATTAATTATTGACAAGAAAATTGCATAAAAGTTACTTTAGTCAAATTTCAACTGTATTAAGATATTTGCAGTAGAAATCAGACCCAAATACTTTGTAAGACTTTGTGTTTTTGCAGTATAGAACATTTTCTTTTGGATTTAGGACCGCTGAAGATTAATTACCCTAAATCAGGTTTCTGAAAACTGCAGCTCCTTAATTACTTTGGGTAAGACATAAAAATGACCAATTTACTAAATAACACAAACAACAAAACTAAGTCTGTAAAAGAGAACATAACGGCTGAATGTTCTTCACCTCCCAATCTGTTTCCTTGTCCTGTCAGATTTTCCGCAGGTTGTTGTTGAACTCTATTGTGTTTTTTTCCTCAAAACAAACCAATTTGTTGTCAACAAAGCAGACAAAACAGAGACAAGCCTAACATAGAAAAGCCACTCAGTTCTCAGTCAAAATGAGCCGAGGAGGGGAAGCATGAGAAAGTTATCGCTTTTATGTTCAACAGAAACTAGTAGGAGGATCTTTGTCATTCTGGGTAGAAATCACCAGCATTTAGCTTTTCTGAAAAGTCGCTAAATGTGGCGACTAAATTAGCAACAATATGACCTTTTCATAGGGAAGTATCAGCCAAGTGCTGGTCTCCCAAAATTAAGGAAATTGGTGCACCCCTAATAAAAGAACACTAAGCTCAGGGACTGAAAAGCTACTAAACAGAAAATTAATTCCTTGTTATGAAGAGTTAAACACGGAAACAACGGGTCACTTCACTTTTCCCCCCATTTAAGGATCTTTTTCAAATTAGAAGACAAAGTGAAATTAAATCCTCTCCCTGTTTATTATGCAACTGGGCGCTGGCTTTTTGAAGGCATTTTCATGTACTTGAACAAGCTGTTGGAAGCATGCACTTATGAGATACCAATGAGCGATGAACAAACTTATGTTTAAGAACAGAGCCAAACTGCTTTCTTTTGTAAATTTCTGCAGGACAGGCGGCGGGGAAGCGGTGACTTTCGCACTTTGCGGCTCAGGAATAAAAACGGTGGCTTCCCTGGAAAGGAGGAAGCGGCTCCTCATTCGGTAAACAAGGAGCTTTGAAGTCGGACGTAAAAAACAGGATTTACATGAATAAATAAGCCGCCCACCAACGAGTCGCGCTAATGAAGTCGCAGCAGAAAGGCTGAAAGAGACGAGTCTGCAGCCACATTCCTTCCAACTTCCCGCAGCATTCCCAATCCTGGGAACGACTCCAAGCATGAAGGTCTCTGTTTTAAACGGAAAACAACAGGACTTTATGTCCAACGCCACTTTACTGACTCATCGTTCAGCTGGATGAGCTTCTCTTTGTTTCAAGCTGTATGAACTAACAATAAAACATCTTCCAACATCTGACTTTGCTCTGTGCTTTCATATTCATTGTTGTAAAATACAAAATATATTAGAAAATAATTTGAATTAACCATTAAAAACATGTTGTTCTCCATGGGGATGGGCTTCGATAGCAGCAGTGTTGTCTCTCTTATCTAAAGGCTGGAAAATACAAAAAGCTTCTCTTGGTTGCATTTTTAAGGGTCAACCCTCTCAGGTCCCTTCATTTTTGTTCATTTTGTTTAGTGCCATTATAAACTGCAGTCTTTAACTACATAATATTCACAAATTTTCAGACTTTTTAATCACCAACATTCCAGTTTAAGTGATTAAAATATGCAAATAGAAAATCTTGTGTCCACAGACTCAAAATTTTTATTCGCTTTGTCCTTTCATCCACACAAAAACTCCATTTATTTATTAAAACTCCAATCAAAATGGTGTCAAATTTACATTTGTGCCACTATCATTTTAAAGACAAATATCTTCGGAGTTCAAAGGTCAACTAGCTGGTCCACATTTACAAAATCATTTGAAATACGGTGTCAATCAACTAGGCTACGTTTGTGCGACAGAAGTTTTTGTTTGTGTCGTTATAATTTTGTTGGCCTTTCACACCAATTTTGCTTAATTTGAAGAAGGCTGGATTTTTTAAGGTCAGGCCCAGGAACTGGTATAACCAAAGAACACATTCAGAATGGCACAAAAATGGTTAAGGGCAGCAGATTGCTCCATTTATTTAAAAAACTATATAAAAGAGAATACAAATTCCCTAAGAAAAAAGAAAAGTTTTTGCATCAACAACGTAAAAAATATTGAGGGACCCGGGAAGGTTCAAACCAGCACACAGCAGCTGTTCCTGTTTTGGTTTTATGAAGTAATAAAAGCAGATTAGTGGATGTTTTGGAGGAGATTAGCTCACCAGAGTTGAACCCGAGTCGTTTTCCCAGCCCATCCCCGGCTCTCCTGTCTGCCATCGCTCTACCTTTCTGCTCATGCTTTCCTGCCATGGAGGACAACAGAAATGTCGGACCTCGGTCCTGCCTGCCTGCCTGGGTGACTGTGACAGCCGCCGCTTGGCTCCACGGGTTGGAAGACCTGTCTAACTGTCTCTATACTGCCCCCTGCTGGAGCTTATCGGTACGGCGGCTCGGGCTGCTGCGGGTTGGGTCTGTAGAGCTGCTGCACCCGGACCGGCCGCCCATTAGCGGGCCAGCCGCTCGGCAGCTGGCCTATGACCCGGAGGCCGACTGGCTGGCCGTGTCCTGGGATCGGGCTGCTGGGGCTCAAGATGTGGGTCTGGCCCACCGGGGGTTCAGAGGCAGGGTTTTGATGGCTCGGCGCCGAGGCAGGGGGGGAAACAGGGTAATGGGGGACAAGGATGGCCGGTGTCAAGCCGTATCGGACCTGGAACACTCGGAGCGGCCCCTGTGCCACAAAGCCGTTGGGCCGCTGAGGCTCCTGCTGCGGCTCGGAGTCCTTCTTCGCCTCCGGGACCCGACTCTCCTCGGGTCTCTTGCTTTTATTGGGCTGCTTCCTGGCTTGAACGGCCTCCTGGATCTTCTCTGTTTGAGCCCGGCGGATGTGGTAGATCTTCCTGGAGCTCTGGAATGAATCCAGGAACTCATCCAGACTCACGTTGCCCTCCATGAACTTCTCCAGCAGCTCCTGTGAAGTAGGACAGACAAACAGACCGCAGTCAGACAACTTGCTAAGGAGGCCCACCTCCTTAGCAAGTTGTCTGTCCTCAAGTTGGCCAGTTGAGTATTTTGAAGTTAGATGCTTGATATCAAGCGTCAACACTGCTCTAGACATAGGCCTGTCAATAAACAATAAATCAATTAGTTTGTACTTCCATTTGAGTCTCTGCTGCTTCTACAGAAGCACCTAAAAAAATAATAAAAAAATAAATTACCCCGCCATTTTTTGGCAATAAGTTAATGTTTTTTGGTGTCTGAAAATGAGCCACTTCGAGAACCTCCGATTTATAAAGCCACAGTGCAACGTTACCTAGCAACCCCAATCAAGCCCAGCCTTGTTACCTAGCAACCCAAGCAAAGTTCCAGCAGTTTTGGTCAGCTGATTTTACCGCTGTACAATGGCTGCTGGAAAAGACAAGTATTTTGTTGCTGACTTACCATCCAGAAACCTCTTACTGCATTCATGTTGGTGGTGCAGGAGGCTCCGCTTCTGCTTTTCAAGGATTTTGGTTATATAATTATGAATTTGTTTGCAGCCATTTTCACGTGTGAGTGTAAACATTAAGTTGGGGGGCGTGGCCAGCAGCAGCTTACTTGGGTTTAAAGTGTCCTAAGGAGACCCTAAAACAGCTCAAAATAGGACGAACGAACCAGACTAAAATCGGATTATCTAAGAATGATTTTGATTTTTTAAAAAAAATGTGATGAATATGTTTTGGGTAGCCCATAGACGTATCCTAACCATACTGAGGTGGCTGAACACCTGGGGATGGATGTGGGGGCGGTACTTCCTGTAGGCCTGCTATTTAAAGGGTAAGGTCCTGTGCAGATGGTTAGAGGTCATGGGGTCGTCCCAGTGGGAGTTGCTTTCCCAGCTGACCAGATGGTGATTTAGGAGTGCTCATCTGTTGTCCCAATCAATAACAATATATATACTAGCTTCCTAAAATTAGAGCTGAGCTTTCAGTTTTTATTGCTGTAGAACCATCAAAAACATCTCTTCCGGTAAATGGTCGATCTTCTCTATGATGTATTCTGGCTTTCTGTGGACAACCAACGTGCAGAGAGACAGTTTAGATCCCAGCATTTGCCTCATTATTAATGCAAACAGTCTTATAAATAAGACTGGTGAGAAAACAACAGCTGAGTGCTTCTGGTCTGAGATGAGATCATTAACTGTTTAACAACAGAAGCACGTTTCAGTTCCTATTTAGAAAAGTTTAGGATTTTATTTCTATTCACAGATGAAAAGGAATGAAATAGATTAAAGTTTTTAAAAGTCTGGGATTTTTTAGTCTTTCTCATAATTGTTGCTCACATTAATAGTTAAAATACCAATTGTAAAATTAAAGACATCAAACACTGTGGTGGCAATTCAGTTTTGAATTGTTCAGTGGAGGTTTGATTCAACTATTTTAGGTTTTGAACAACAGATAATTATATTTAGACCAGATTCCAGAAAAACCTGTAAAATATTCCTGGACTCTGGCACCAAAATCAGGAGTTAAGAGCTTTTGTACACCTGTAGGTTGTTTACTTTGGTCCGAATCAGTTGAGTTTGTTAACTTGTAAATTTTATTGATGGTTTGGATTTTTTTCCATACAGAAAAAACAAAGCGAACCAGACCTTGTCACTACAAACCAAGTCAGAAGGTTTTGTCTGTTTGCTCGACAGATGAGTCCGGAGCAGGAGAACCAGATGTAAATACAGGGGGAAGATTTTGAGTTCTGACCCAGTAGAAAACATGGAGAATTTAATCATTATCTGGGTTTTATTTCAGGTGAAACTATCTGAGCAGAAAATCAAAAATGATTTTGAGAAGGCGTCTTGAAGGTTGGACTGTTATGCTTCATAAAAAACCCCCAAACAAAACAAAACAAAACAAAAACCACGCCATTGTTTATTAGTTTATTTACTCAACCCGGAATTGGACAAACATCTTTAAAGCTGAGCCATTACACTTCTTTGAAGAGAGTAGGATTGCTCTATGGGCTGTAGAAAACATGTTCATTACGTTTTTGCGCAAAATCAATCTTGGATAATGAGATTTTAGTCTGCTCAGTCCTGCCTATTTTGAACTACTTTCAGAATGAGCTATTTTAGGACCTCTGTCACTTTAAATCCACATAACCTGCTGCTGGACGTGCTCTCCAACACACCGTTTACACTCACAGGTGAAAATGGCTGCAAGCAAATGCAGACTTATATAACAGTACATCTTTGAAAAGCATTAGTAGAGTCTCCTGCACAACCAACAAGAATTCAGCAAGTGGTTTCTGGATGATAAGTCAAAAACAAAACACTTGTCTTTTCCCACAGCCATTGTACAGTGCATGCATACAGCAGTAAAACCATCTGACCAAACATGCTGCAGGGTGTATTGGGGTTGCTAGGTAATGGAACAATGTCCGTCGATGAGCTGTTTTTAAAGCAGTAGAAACCCAAATGGAAGGATAAAGAAATCCAAAATGGCAAAACCGATGGACTTAATTTTATGTCTATTACACAAAGTCCCAGTGAAACAGTTTGTGGTTGTAAAGTGAAAAATCTTTTTTCCCCTATTTCACCATTTACGGTTTAGACAACCACAACATCAACAACACTCTGAGATGAATTTGTTTTTGTTTAGTATATAACCTGTTTTCATATGTGTTTTTGTGTTTGTGTGAGTCTGACAGGAAACAAAGATTTAACAAAATATTTCCCAAGAACAGTAAAAAAAACCCCAAACCCTTCAGCTGTGTTTCCTCACTTCACCTCATTTAAAAACAAACCAACTCTCAGACGACCTATAGGCTGACAGATTTGATTTATAGGATGACGGAAGAATACATCAAGTTCTCGACTCCTCCATCAGATTTGTTTGTTCATGTTGGTGCCTGAGACCCAGGGCAACAGAAGAAGGAAAACCTTAACTGTCTGGACCCGATTTCACAAAGCCCCAGATCATCTTCACCATAAAATGACTCTGAAAGGCTGTAAGGATTCCAGTCAACCATGAAAACTTAAATCTTTTTGCCCTCTAAGGTCTCAATCTGAGACGATTTAGATTCAAGCTGATAGTGAGACAGCGGAGAGGCCTGATTGTATTGATTCAGGCACACTAACTCTGAAGTTCTGATTAAACACAGAGGAGCGAGCCTTTCATCTGTTCCATGCAGTAATCATAAACTATCTCTTCTTAAAACTTGTGATTAATAAGATAAAAAATGGGAATTAAAGCAGCCGCCTTGTGTCGGATATTTACTGATATATCCATGCTGAGGCTTTCTGAATGCTGCTGGTGCTGCTTAATCAATCAGTGAGCGGCTCGTTCAATGAGTCAGTCATGAAACTATTGATCGCAGCCATGTGAGGTGGGGGCGGCAGGATCTGTGGATCAATGCATGCCTGCAACAGTAGCGGCAGCTTTCTTCTGTAAATAAGCTCTGCAACATGGTGGCCAGCATGTAAGTAAAGGATTGTGGGTATTTCAGCAACGCCAACAGACTTGCATTTGGTTCTTTAATTAAAAAGGAACAGATGACGTTACATGTGAGTCTTAAGCTGCTTTGTCTAGGTTTGATTTGAGGGACTTGAATTAAACCCAATTTCCGCTCTAAAACCAGAAATTGTTCAAAATAAAACCATTCATTTTGAGAATTTTTTAATAACTTGAGATTAATAATGTTCTTATTATCAGATCTTATTCAAATCTTATCCACCCAGATCTCAATTTAAGAGCAAAACCCAAACCAAGGTGTTATGTTTTTATTACAGCCCTGAACCAAGGAAGAGCTGTCCACACCTGATAGTCCAGTAGACTCTGTTTGACTTGCGACCAAAATTGCAACATTTGTTACATTTTCAGCTGCTGTGGTTCTTTGTCATACTGCACTGTCAAACAAACCAAACCCTTTGAGAAACCTGTTCCCCTCCTCACCTGTGGGGGCGCTGCAACAAGAACCACTGAAGGAACAACACAAAACCAAATGTGAATAAAAATGGCATCGGATTTTAGCCAGTGTACAATTTCTCTTTTGTCTTTAGTAAAAGACTATAAGCCATTTCACCCAACTAGAGCTAGACTAGTGTGTTTGCTTTGGTTGTATTTACCCAGAATGCCCTGCTCGTTGGAGTTCATTTCAACCGAGTCGAGACCAAAGTTTTTAAGTGTTCCAGAGTTTGAGTTTGTCAGAGTTTGACGACGCATTCACATCTCCCCAAATGAATCAGACTTTCCAGACAAATGGACGGCAGTTGGATTAAATCAGATTAATAATTAGATAGCAAAAGGTGTTTAATAAAGATTTATTTTTACAGAATTTGAACCAGATGAATCTGAAACTGCCACTTGAGGAGTTTTGGATAGGACATATTTAGAGACAAAGAAATTTTTATTATTTTAAGTTCAAAATGATTTTTGTGTTGAACAGTTTTGGCTTAATTACTATATGTTATTCTTTCAGCAACTGACCTTTATTGAGTCAGCATACGCCAATTAATTAATGAATAACTAAATTAGTTGACGATTATTTCAATAATTGATCCATTACAATTAATTGTTTTAGCCCTAATTCTAATCATAAAGTTTAAATCGAAGACATTTTGTGCATGAAGTATCCAATTTTTTATTTTGTCGATCAATTACGCTGTCAACATTGAGAACTTTTAGCACATATAGGATAAACTGTTACTCAATGATGTTTCATCTCCAGCTGAACTCCAAAGTTGTGACTCTGCGACTAACTGTGACATTAATGTGCAGCAGCCTTTCAGTTATCGATCCAAACTTCATTTAAAAACACAGTAATCTGGGGTTTACAGTTTGAATCATTTACTGCACAGATTTGGAGACAACAGGTCTGAATGTACAGCTGCTTGTGTTGTGAGCTCACCCCGGTCGTGTCGGTGCATGCATGAAGGAGAATCAGCGTGGCTCAGTGACGGGAGACCTGCAGGCAGCCCTGTGGCAGCTTTAACTCCCAGCTGTTTGTATTTTTTAGACACCTGTGAAAGCATCAATGTTGCCTGGTAAAACTATTTCAGAAACACACCAGCGAGTTCTGAGGATCAGGCTTCTCTGGCTCTCAGGTCTTCAGATGTTTTAATCATGAAGCAGCAGATTTCTATTTCAGACTTCAGCTTCAAAGCAGCTCAGCTTATTGCCTGACACAAAGGGAAACTGAATCAACAAATACTGACTGATTTTCATTCCCTGCTCTGCAATATTGATGTTGTGACAACAAATAGACTCAATTTTTAAGGCTTAAACATTTTGAATATTACTGTGACAATAAATATGGATGAGAAGGCCCTTTCTTTCAGCTACTTCATGGCTTATAAAGATCATGTTCTCTTGTTTTTCCCTTTTTGTGGAGTGGGTAGAGGTGTGTCCAAATGCAAACACATTCTTTGAAGGACCAGAAACGAGGTCCAGCCTTCAGATTTATTCCTGCAACTACTGTTGTCTAGCAACAGTGACGTTGCTAACCTCAAGCTGGTAAAAAAAAATAAAAACATTGAGCTCAAAATCTAGCTCAGCTTTTTTTATTACTTATTAAACCTCTTTAATTTGTTGAAATCATTAATTGTTTCCAAAATTATATGGATGTAACAGTACAACCGCTTTAAGCTTTTAGTTTTTATAGTGCCAGATTTTCATATACTTAGATTTAAAACTGAACCTTAAAAAAAAACAACTATCAATTGGAACGTATGTGTGGTTGAATTGAAATGACTCGTTTGCATGACATTTGCTATGAATTGGTGCTACTTAAACTAAACTGATATTAATACCGTCCACCACTGACGCGGGAAGTCACTGATTGCTAAAGCTTAGAAAAACTTAAAATAAAATAATAAAACACACACACACACACACACACACACACACATATATATATATATGTGGTATATATATTTAAATGGAAATATTAAGAGTTTCAATGGGTTTGTTATGAAAAACTATTGAACTAAGTAGTTAAAAGACTAAAGAAATGTACAAAAGATAAATAATATAAGGAAATATTGGTTGTTGGCCACAACAGCATTAATATCGGATATCAATATTGGCCCTTTTTCTTTTCTTTCATCAGTGCAGTGTATCCCTAGATCAAGGGTTCTCTAAAGAAATGCCATGTTGTTGCATTTTAGGCAGTAAAATTTTCATTTTCTTATGTGAAAATAATTAATTTGTTTATTTGCATTTTTAGTGTATTTTAATATTATAGAAAAAGATTTAAGTGGTTGACTGAAAAATGGGCAGAATATGCCTTTTTCAAATCAGAAAAATCATCAGAATAAGCAATAAAATAATTGGTAGTTGCAGCCCTAAATAAAACCCAATTTGCTCTCATTTTTCTCTTCAGTCACACAAAGACAAAGTCAGAAATTTTCCCCCAAATCTGTGTTGAATATGTTTAAAAACACAAAGACCGTGAAGCATTTTTTATTGACAGCAGATTCAGACACCGAATTCACACCATCTGGTTCAGATTAAACTCTGTTGCTTATTTAGTTTTAGTTAGAAAAGCATCATATTGTTTGTCATTAAATTAAGCCTTAAGGGGAGCTAACAGGATGTTAACAGTTCACTGGCTGCTGATGCTGACGTAGGCTGGGTGTATGTATAGCATGCCTAACGGCTTCATACAGCAGATTGCATTGAAGTGGGTGGGCTTGCTCAGAGCCAGCCTGCAGATTTATTTATTTATTTATTTCAAAATAAAAGCCAGCAACACCACTGCCAGAGCAGTGAAGCTCTGTTTTGAATTTCCAGGAGGAATTTTAGAGCTGCGTTGTTCTTACCTCGGAGTGTTCTTCAGCACGTGCCACCTCCTCCTGCAGGAGGTTCTGCGCCGTCTGCAGGCTGCGCCTCGGCCCGCGAGCCTCTGCAACGACAGGGAGACATCACTGATGCATGGGGAGCCATCAAGTATGACTTCACCGCTAGCTGGAGGAGAAATCCAGAAACCGACAAACTGCAGCGCAGAAAATTATTTTCCAGATCACAGAGAACCTTCCTGGTATGCACTGGTGAGGCGGAGGGCAGTTTATGGCCTCAGAAAACGTGGGAAAAAGCAGCGAGTCATCGCTTATTAGGCTTTTACACAAACCAGTTAAAGTCTTGTCTTTCCTCGTCACTTTAGGTCGCTTATATTTACTCCAATTTAAGAAACACAAATCCAAACCTAATTACATAATTTTTAACATATTTCTGAGCACACACACACGCGCACACGCACGCACGCACACACACACACACCGTTATGTAACAGGGCTGAATTATTCACGGCCTTGTCAATACAATAAGAAAGAGGGAGAGCCTTAAACAAATACATGAGGGATGTAGTTCCTCTTTGTATCAAAGGATTTAAACAAAAAAGCAAAGCTGGGAGTCTGACTCCTCACCAAACTGCAAAACAAGTTTAGTTTTTTCAGACATAAATACACTCACAGTTCAAATAAAATGATATATATAGATAACTATTTGTTTGTAAAGGAGGCAGGCAGAAGTATAAACTTATCTGATTATGCTACCTTTCTGTTATATCTATTACTTTACACATTATTTGTTTAAAGAAAAATATTTATATATATATATACATATATATATATATATACAAAGGCAGGTAGTAATAATGCTTTATTTGTATAGCACTTTTTTTAAACAAATGTTGCAAAGTTCTGAACTTAATATGGCATATACATATTTGCATATACATGAAAGAAAGCTACAAAAATCTCTAAGTAATGTTTTAAGCTTTCTGGCATTTGCAAATAGAAATAATTGTGGTCAAACTGAACCAAAATGAGAAAAGTTTAGTCTGATTTAACTTCAGACAGCGAGAAAAAAATGTGTCTGAAAATATCAAGTTTCTACTGTAAATAACGTTTCCAAATTTAAGCTTTTAATCAAACGATAGATTGAACTTTATTACCAAACTGTGCAGTTGAAATATCAATCACTTTCAAGGACTTTATACAGGAAAGAATTTTGAAAATGCCTACGGTAATTTAAATTCAAGGATTTCAAGCACCTTATCTTGCTTATTTTGTTGATTAAATTGTGATAAATTAATTACAGACCCTGCAGTTAACTTGATTAAAATTGTTCCTAGTATGATTTGGCTCTTTAAGCAAAGCGATTTAACTTTAATTATCCCTGTGAACCTAAATAAATAAATCAAACATGCACATCTATGAGGTTTTTCCCTCAAAGACCACCCAGGCCGCTGCACTAAGATCTAAAGTAGCTTTTCCTGCACACAAGTCAGAACTTTACAGACTAAATGACTAATCCGGCTGAGAGAACCGAAGGTGAGTAAATGTGTGATAATTTGTTTATGTCTTGTGGTTTGGAAGGCAGACGTGGAGAAGATTAGCATGTTTAGCATTTCTGGGGATTACAGAGCTTGACAGTGAGATGATAAACTGTCTGGGTGAAATCATCCGGAACCACAGAACCGTAGGTGGACCGGAGGAAACTAGTGTTAGCTGCAATAAAAACCTCCTTTACATAAATTTGTAGACTTGGAAACTGGTAATTAGAGCGACCGGTTTATGACATGCGAGGGTGTGAACACAGAGGGTCAAAGCGGATCCAATAAACCGGACCGGAAAGTGTGCTGGCAGATGAAAAGGGACGGGTTCCCTCCGGACCTGGACTGACCTGCTTTCAGCGAAACCCTCAAAGATCTCAGCAGGGAGCAAACAAGCAGAGGAATTACTTTAAACAGAAACCGTTTGAGCTTCACACGCAGATGTTAGAGGAAAAGGATGAAGAGGTTGATGGCAGCTAAACTAAATACTGTAAGATAAAGAGGGACGAAGGAAAAGGAATCACTAAAATCAAGATTTTAAACTTCTCCAGTTCTCAGATCTTTACTAACAGAGTAGAAAGTATAATAATTTACAGCAGACATTTCTGCAAACTTTACATCTGTAGCCTGGAAAATTAGAAACAGCAGGAAACCAAGGAAGGACGCAAGGAAGGAAATGAAGAAAAACATAGGGAAGACATGTAATAGAAAGTAAGATTTGAAAATAAATTAGATAGGATTGAAGGAAATGCAGGAAGGGCACAAGGAAGGAATGAAAGAAGAAAGAAGAAAGGAAACAAGATAGAAAGGACAAAAGAAAGGAAATAAGGAAGGGAATAAACGAGGAAATAGGGAAGACATTCCGTAGAAAGTAAAGAAATATGACAAGAAATGAGGTAGGATAGAAGGAAAGAGGGAAGGAAAAGAAAGACATTTAAGGAATTTATATTTTATTTATTTCGAACATGATAGCAGTATAAAATAACACACATGTACAAGGAATGTAAAAGACACATTTTGTTTTGTACCACAATAATCTTAACATGCTTGAAAAGAAGTAGGAATCAACGAAAGCATGAAAGGAAATAATGAAAGACAATTTAGAAAAGAAGGAAGGACAAAAAGAGGAAAGAGGGAAAACATTCAGAAGAACGTAAAGACATGACAAATGACGTCGGATAAAAAGGAAGGAAAAAAAGGAAGGATACAAGGAACACAATAAGAAAGGGAAGGAAAGAATAACATCTTGGTTTTTACAAGAAATGTTTTAATGATATAAATCTCCTTAAATTGAGAATATTTCTCATAATGAAATGCAAAACAAGCTTCTTGTTAAAACGAGATGAGTTTTATATAATTTTAACAAGAAATTTACTTGTTAAATTTAACTCTATGCATGCCATTAAAACAAGTTTGTAATGTAAAGTTTGTCATGACATTGAGATGCAAATCAAGAAATTCTAGTTACAACAAAATGAGTTTTAGATTTCGTTATAACAAAAAACTTTCTTCTTGTAGACCACATCTAAAAATCCCAAGAGCTGTTGTGGTTTTACTATTACGACCTTTGTTTAAAAAATATTTTGGTTTTAATGAGATAAATCTCGATAGGGAGTGTTTTAATCTCATTAAAATAAATTTTTATCATTTAAACGAGATTCTGTTCCATAGTTTATTTCCAAGCTCTGGCAGTTGAACATTTTCATATGTTTGCCCTAAAACTAAAAATAAAGTCTCATCCCTACCGCTGCAGTTGGAACTTTTGTCCATCAGATGGGAGAATAAAAGGCCACAGCCTGTCTGATAAATATGTTTGCAGGGCAGCTTCCTGTCACACTCACAGCATGCCTCCACCTCCCGTGGATCGCGGCCGGTAATCACTCTGAACAGGCTTGACCCGTCTGACTACAAAGTGTGTCTTGTCCCTCGAAGAGACGATGTGACAGCCGACGAGTCACGCCGAGTTCAGTGGAGACCGCGGGGCAAATAAAGGTCACAGTAATGACTCTAATAACTCCGATCCCCTCAGGGAAATCTCCACCATCCAGACAGAGCGCAGTAATGCATGCTGGCAATCCGTTTTCAATAAGATGTCATCTCTGAAACTCATCCTAGACAGTCGGATCATTTCCCCGAGTCTTCAGGGGAGATAAATGAGCTTTAAAAAGGTTTTAGACTGAACAAACGGCACGCTCTGCTCTCTGTCACATAACGCATTACAGCCCTACAAGTAGAGAAACGTGTGTCAAACTCAAGGTCCGGGGGCCAAATCCAGCCCGCCATAGCTTTTTATGTGGCCCTCTAGACTCTAGAGAAACATACAAATAGAACAAAATAATAGTTGTTTACTTAAATATTATTTTATCAATCAAATCAAAGTAGTTCTTATAGTCTCAAATTACATCAATCAGTCCCTCCTGTTTTTTTGCCATAGCGACATTTTTTCGCACTTAATATATAGTGGGGCTGGACTACTATATCAATAATTGTCAATATCAATATTTATTGATTAGTTTTTTGTTTTAAATACCTGAAATACTGCTAAACTGGTGGCATAACTGTTCCTGTTTTAACCACGGTTTTCACATACCGTAATTTCCGGACTATAGAGCGCACCTGATTATAAGCCACACCCAGTACATTTTGAAAGGAAAAACCATTTTGTACATACATAAGCCGCACCTGTCTATAAGCCACATGTGCCTACATACAGACGGTACACAGAAAGAGTTTTCAAAGTTTTAATAATATACCTTAGCTTTTCTTTCCAAACAGTGCCTGTGACGCGGCAGTAACACAGCACTAACAGGGCTGGTTAAAAAAAACATACCGGTAAAAGTCACTGAGAGCCGTCTTCATCTTCCTCCTGTGCACTGAGACGTGTTAAGTTACATTAAACTTGCGTCTTGCTCGACACATATATTCCACCTGTCTCACTCTTACCTTTTCTGCTCGAGCGCCCCTGGCGGCCGCTATAAAAAATGCATAAATAAGCTGCATCATTGTATAAGCCGCAGGGTTGAAAGCGTGTGACAAAAGCCGCGACTTATAGTCTGGAAATTACGGTAATTGTTTTTATTTTTAAACAGTTATGAGGCACAGTGGACAAACCTGAAACTGCTGCTGCCCAATTTACTCAACAGATTGTTGCTAGGCAACGAGAGTGAGTTGCTAGGTAACCAAAGAGTGAGTTGGTTAGTTGAAGCCACCCACCTTGCGAGCTTAGCTGGCCGTGAGAGTTTGAGCGGCTAAAGTATTTCCCTCTGTCTACGTATCCCAGAATACTGTGCAGTTCTGGCTCAGAGTCCAGTGAAAATATTCTACATATCAAATAGAAAAAATAGCTGTTAGTTGAGTCCAAAGCACCAGACTGAAGACTTTTATCATCCAGTCTTTGATAGACAAAAAAAAGAGAGAAATGAGAAAAACAAAACAATCATGCAAATAGAAATGATCAAGCTCATTCTAATTTATGCGATTAATTTATTTATTGCTTATTGCGACAGGCGTGGATATGGTCCAAAATGAAAATGGGTGTGACACGCCTGCGTTGGAGGAAGGGCCTCATTCCCGACCCAACGCTGCAGATCCTGGAGAGGGGGATGATGGGGATGTAATGAGAGGCGACAGCCGAGAAAACAAGTAGTCCTACAGCAGCTGTACTCGACCTATATTTTGGGCGCAGATGAGGGAAGTGGACCTGAGGGCTACCGAGTGCAGCACAAATTTAACTTAACAAGTGAATGGTGTCATTGCTGGAGTCAAACATTTTGTCTGGGTGCTGATATGAGACAATGGAGTTGCCGCCCTGCCGCTCTACGGAGACTTTCTGCTCTTTTATGGCACAAAAGAGCCATAAAATTAACACACAGGATTTGTCTCCTGGGATACTTTAAAACATTTTTAGTAAACTGAAACCTTGTGAAACTGCCATCACGGCATCTAAGGAGGCTTCAGGAAGAAGAAAGACATACAAGAACAAAAGGTTTCTCTGTAAACCGTCACATTATTTGACAAAAGCTTACTTCACATTAATATTAAACTGCTGAATCCATTTGCTGACAGGGAAATTACATATAAAAGTCTGGTGGCTACAGATGTGACAATACACCAAGGTTTTACAGATGGTGTCAAAACCACACGATAGAGAAAATAAACAAGTGATCAGAGAATTATGTCTTTCCCAGGCACATAGTGACATTTTATAACAAAATCAAGGAACTATGCTACCTTGAGTTGCTATAAATAGGCTATATACTGGTATATCAAATATGCCTTAAAAAATTTACTTCTTGATTTAATGCCTTGAAATTGGGCCTATTTCACTTTAAAAACTCCTGCTCTTTCTGAAACTGTGCCTTCAGGAAGTTACCGCAACAGCACACCTCTATTAACCCTTTAACAACATTTCTACCAATGTTGCACTGAGAAGTAGCTCTCGTAATGAGCTCAGGTGATGCACAGTTACACCAGGTATTTGCTAATTGATGCTGGATAGTCTGAAGGAGCCCAACAGCTTGGAAACTACAGTTCTGAGACGGAGCTCCATCTCAAAGACGGAGTTAGGCCCACCCAGAGGTTTTGCACGCACAGCTGACTGGTTGCCAAGGAGATTAAATAATTTCTCAAAAATGCATGAAAAAAAATCAAGGCAACACTTAGGTATGTTTTTGATGCGAGAATAACATTATAACATGATGTAATGCTCAAAAAAATCAATTTCACATGATATTGCCCTTTTACACAAAACACTGCAATTACAAAGTTGTGATTTTTCGACAGCAGAATATCAACAGTTTTGCACACATTTGTTATTGAAAAGCAGCTAACGATTCCTTCTCCCAATGAATTCAAAATATATAAATAAACAAACTTATATTAGCAAATGAACAAACGCCAGCACAAAAAGAAGGAAAACCTGGAGGGAAACTTGATAAAACCCAACAATAATACAAACCCGACCAGATTTACTCACTTAAACATAAAACTTCACAGCTCAAAGCAATAAGCAACCCAAGCTTCTTTTCATTGTTTTTGTTTATCTAACATATTATTTAATGTTTTATTATTTATGATCCTTGATTTTAAAACTCAAATCTCAAGCTACATCATGGAAGCTGAAACATTTACTTACATTAAAAATGTATGTTTTAGTGCATTCACACAGTAGCTACACTGAAATGCTAAACTATTGTTGTTTGGGCTAAAAATTACACTTTAGTTGATTTCTTATTAAAATTAGAACGACTGTAAAGGAAGAAGCACGCAGGGTGAAGAAAAGCTCTACCGTTGTGTCTTCCAGCATCTCCATGTTGTTTAAAGCGGATTTCACGCTCAGCCTCCAGAGGTTTAGGAGAAACAAGCCACATTTCATTCATCTTGGCGTCTGCTCTGTGTGAACTTATTGGTTTTTCAATCTGATTATTTCTTTCCAGACTCCCAGATAAGAAAGTCTTTAAAGTCACGGCTCATAGATCCGGAATGACTTGCCTGAGGTTATGTGGCCTGGAAATGTTTGAAAAGGTAACTTTGTTTAACAGATTCACTGAGATTTATTTACATTTCAGGTTTTTATCTGTCTGTAGATTTGGCAGATTAAAAACACTTTGGTTCTTTAAAGCTGTGAGATTATCATCATTTCTGAAAAACCAGACTTGGAAATCGCTTTTGAAGCTGAAAGAAAATATTTAAATATGCAGAATCATTTAGAGTTTAGGTATCATGTAAATTCACATGCAAATACTGAAATAATTTGCCAGGAACAGTTCAAATCTAGGTAAAATACCTCCCCATCATCTCTCAACATTTCTTTGGTACCAAAGCTTCTTATAAGGATCTTAGGTGTAATATTGTTTGTTATTGCTGTAAAAATTGTCCTTAATGTAAAAAGGTAAATTTTCCCAACTTAATTTCATACTGATTTAAAGCAGAGCCAGTCAGTTCTCACAGATGCATCAGGAAAATTGAAAATCATCAAAAAATGTAAAAAAAAGGGAGCATCCTGTAGATTTTTCATTTAACCACTTACGCTTATTTTATGCAATGTTAAAAATACATAAAATATGCAAATGAAGAAATAATTCAGTTGCATTTTTAATAATAAACATTTTACTGCCTAAAATGAAATAACGTAGAAGTGATACAAATATTAGTGATGAGGTTTTGAAATGTTTTTTTGTGTCTGTATCAAATAAACAATAAAAAAATTTATTTGTAGCAAAGGATCCATCTGCAGCTAAAAAACACTTCTAACATCAACATGTGAAAAAAGCCTTTACTGCCTGACCCTGCAGTAATGTATTTTAGGACTGATCTAGTGTTTATTTTTTAAAATTAACTGATTAACTTAGATAGATTTTTTCCACTTGAGGAGTTCTGGGTTAAAATGGACATATATTTTTGTACAGTTTTGGATTTATTACTGCTCTGAATATATTTCAGCAAATTGAATTTTTAAAATTTGTATACTCCAGTTAATTAATTGATGACTAAATTAGTTGATGACTGTCAATAATTGATTAGTCACAATTAATTGGATTAATCGTTAGTAGCTTTGAGTTGCACCTGTATAATTAAATATCCATTAATAAATATGCAGTAGCTTTGGTCATAGTCTCACATTTCAGAGCTCTTGCCTCAAGCTGACAGTCATTAAAAGTTTTAGAGCCACAGCAAAACAATCTGATCCCCTGTCAGGAACCGCCGGCCCTCAAGTCCCAGAATTTGCATTCAGGCAGGTTTGGAGTCAGCAGTGAAGTCGTCTACACTGATTTGAGATGAAGTGGAGTCAAAACAGGCAGCGTGTCCTCATAGCGCTGGAGCTGCAGCAGCACTGATTGATGTGACAGCTACCGTGGATGCTGCAAAGCAGGAGCAGAAAGCTCCCAGGAAACAGCTGATGCTAACATATTAACAGACCCTCGGAAACCTCAATAGACTTTCTGCAATATAAAAAGTTAAATACTCTTGTGATGTGCGTGGATTTGCAAAAAAACCTGAGCTAAATGTCTTGGTTTTGGATTTACAACCTGCAACAAAGGGCGCATTTGGAGGTTTTCTTAAAGCTGGGTCTAAGTACAACCTTTGTAAATTAAGTCAGTCTATATACAGTAAATTCTGCAGAGTTAAATCAACACTATGCCGAGTCTATTTGGTCCCTTTCAGAATTGGCTCTTATAGAGTTATTTCAACAATAGTTTAAGTAGTTATAACTTTTTCAAGTGTTAAAACTACTCAGTTTCTTGTTGAAATAACTCTGAAAAGAGTTAAATTGACAC